>JTDE01002603.1:25745-47584 GCA_014338405.1 Paragonimus skrjabini miyazakii
AATAGTATAAAAATCGTGTAGCAAAGGAAGCTGGAAATGTTGTCATACATGTTTCACTATCAAATGTGTTGGTGTTTTTGTTGAAGTGCAAACCAAACACAGTATGGTCATATATTTCCATTCCGACTATATCTGTGAAACGTCGCAAAATGAAACACTCTCAGATGTTAGGATGGCGTATTTCCTCCCGAAAATGGCAATGATCGCATTTATAAGACTTGAAAAAGTAAGCTGACGTCAATAACGGGATGTTTTCGCGAAAATGGTGGAAAAATTTTCATCAGCAAGCTAATACTTTTGGGACTTAATCGATGTATTCCAATGTTTTCCTTAACACCGCTTACTTACAATTGGTGTACTGCAAGTACTTTGTCTGAAATTTCGATTTTGAAATTTCATAAAATATTTAAAAATCGAGGATTCGCGCCAAAAGAACCGTTTTGTAACAGGCAAACCAGACGTTCTGTCTTCGTATACCAGTTACAATCGTAAACCATCTTTGGGCGACGTGGAGACACCGGGGGACAGCGTTCTTCTGAAGTGAGGGTTCCAACGACAGTCCTGTGAAAGGAGACAATAGAAACAAACGTGAGCCAAAGGCCCAGTAAGACATGCACACGACTTACACAATCGAAAACAAAAGTGACGCCAACAACACGGCAGCACGATGCGTTATAGTTTTGCTTTTGAACGACCTTCAAGGTGAATTATCGCGTACCAAATTTTGGCGAAAATGGTATTGTCGGGTTCACCAGTTTGTGTTTGTTTTCCCACAATTTCGCACTCCAAATTTGATGAGTTACCCAATGGCAGTAATTCAGAAGACAACAAACAGCGCAATACTCTATGTTTTGCCACGACCAAGAAGCGAGAAAATGTACAGCCATCAAGCGTTTTGCGTGTAGCGCGCGGATCGGAAAAGTGAGGAATTTCTACACCAGGGAAAATAAGGCATACAATCGGGCTAAACAAACATGCCTCATCAGGATGTGTCAAATTGTACGACAAAATACCAACAAAAAATCAAGCTGTTCTAGGAGATCGCAACAGTTAATTTACCGCGGAGTCTTTGAAATTCAAGTGGATAAAGTTCCAGAATTTCAAGACGAGACTCGCAAGAGAAATGTCGCGAGCCAGTGTCAATTTCGGTGCCTGCTCGCTGGACACGGTCGATGATGAGTGTGTCCTTCCTCACGACCCGATTTGCGTACCCAAGCAATGGTCTTATGTAGACCCCGTAGAGCGATTGAAAAGCATGCCTGTCTATTCGGGGAAAGGCTCTTTGTATCATCCCAATAGTCCCAAATCTCTTTCTGGCGGCCATCTGGTGGTGATAAGAAAAGAATAAGCTGGTCGACAGCCATGTCCCGAGATCTACTTCATGGTCCACCTCCGTGATATCCTTTATATTTTGTGCACTATGTGCACTATGAACAGGTTCCCCGAGTCTCCGTCAAGCGATAGATGTGAACAATTGCTGTCGTTTAGAGGGAGACTCCATTCTTTTGACCGGTCCTTAATAAGGTAGAGGCCACGCTGCAATGCGCTGGGGTCAAAGGCATTCCAGATTTTTGAATCATCCACATAAAGGAGGGTATTGTTGGAAATAAGGCCGGGAAGTTCATTTATGTATTTTAGAAACAACAGCGGACCGAGCATGGGTCCGTGAGGATGTCCGGCGGAGATCGGAGAAGGCCAAGAATAATCCGATCCGGTTTCAACCCTAAAATTTGTGTTGTCGAGAAAGGAAGTAATTTAGCGGAGAACCTCTCCTTGGATCCCATAGGTTTTTAGCCTATGTACAAGTGGACGATGTGGGACACGACCGAATACCCAGGCAAAATCGAAAAAGATAGCATCCGAGATATGACCATTGTCTTTGGCGTCTATCGGGCTGTTCATGAAGACAAGCGTATTGGTTATGCATTACCAGTCTGGAAGAAAGCCATGCTGAGTAGAAGAGGAAAGATTATTCCAGAAGAAATGCCTAAGGATGGCGCGCTTTAACAGGCGCTCCATTACCCTGCATGGGATGCTGGTGAGGCTGATCGGCCGATATCTGGCAGGAGAATGACTAACTCCAGCCTTAAATATAGGTGTGACAGTGGCTTCCTTCCATGCCTCCCGAAGAGTGCTGGTCCGAAGTGTCTGTTTAAACAGACTATGGAGGGGTACCGCCATACCAAGGGCTGCTTCTTTCAGGATCCAAGGATGGATCCTGTCTGGTCCCGTTGTACTATAAGGGTTGATCTTAAGCAAAAGATCCTGAACGTCAAGCACAGAGAATTCAGCTGTTAGGAGTGAGCACTGGCAATTTCTCTTCGGCAGAATCGGATGCCAGGTTGCCGGAACCATATTGAAGGATGCTGAATAGTATTCTCTGAAAATCTCAGCAACCACCTGAGGGTTGGAGGAGGTTTCCCCGTCGGGAAGCTGCAGATAAAGCGCTGAGGGCTTCGTTTTCCTCTGTCGACGCATGCACTTGAAGAGAACTTTTTTATACTCCCGAGCTACCAGTAGGTTTTTGTCTGTGCTTTTTGGGTATGTTGATGGATTTCACGCCTGCGTCTGTTTTGTAGAGACCGAAAGGCCTCTTGGTTTTTCGGCATGCCCGTTAGTAGTTGATTGGAGAATAGACGGGTACATGAGCCAAGAAGACGACGTATGTTTTGCGGAAGCGATAAGCGAGATGAGGACTTCCACGGTTTACGAGGAACATCATATGTTCACACCAGTAGCTGCTCCAACCTGATTCATTTAAACTGTGAATAACGTATGGGTTTGAAGTATACGTTCACATTAGTAGCTCGTCGACCAGTTTGAACTAACCTATGAAGAACGTTTCAGCATGCAGCATGTCTTCAAACTATGTCTATGCTAACCTGATTCTCTTGGGCTATGAATAACGCACGAGTGAGTAGTACACGTTAAAACTAGTGGCTGCTCTATCCGATTGACTTAAATTATGATCAGCGTCTGAGAATGCAGTATATGTTCACACTTGTAGCTGCTCCTTCCAAATCACTTTACCATGGACAATTTGGAGAACGGACACATGCGGGAAGTGATGAAAAACCTGTACTTTAAGCATTTTGGGTACATGGTAATCATCAACTCTGATTCCGTTGATTGTCATATTGATGGGAATATTTTTCTGCACCGCGATAGATACTGGGCGTTCTAAACATCATAGTGTGACTGGCTGAGAGGTATACTTCCCGGCGGTCGACAGGTAACTTGATTTTGTCCGTTTCTGTATATTGTTCCGCGTGAACGCCACGCGACCTCAATCTTGCTTGAAACAATACAGTAGAGTAAATGGAACTTACTTCTAAAGATTCTCGATGGTAGATTGGAACATGATACCCTTTTCTTGCACCGTTCCACATACACCGATACAATGATGGTGTTGTTTCCAACTATTTCTAAGAGCAACGTTTCATCGAGCAGTATCTACCTGAAATCTTGCAAACAAGGAGAAATAGTATTCATATCGTATAGAAAAGGAAGCTGGAAATGTTGTCATACATGTTCCACTAACAAATGTGTTCGTGTTCTTGTTGAAATGCAATGCCAGCACTATATGGTCGTATATTTCCATTCCGGCCATATCTTTAAGAGGCCGCAAAATGAGGCACTTCCAGACTATGGGATGATGTATTTCATCTCGAAAATGGAAATGATTGCATTTATAGTACTTGAAAAACTGAGCTGAATCCAATAATGGTTTATTTTCGCGAAGATGGTGGAAACTTTTTTTCATCACGAAACCAGTAGTTTTGGACTTATTCGAGGTATTTCAATTTTTCTATTATCGCCGCTTAATTACAACTGATGTTCTCTGAGTACTTGCCTGAAGCTCCGTTTTTAAAATTTCGAAAACTTTTATATACCGGGGATTCTCGCCAAAAAGACCTTTTTGCACTCTGAACGAGCTTGATGGCGAATCCCGTGAATCGGATATTTGCCGTGTGCTTGTTGAAATACAATGCTGACACTGCTTGGTTGTATATTTCCATTTCGACCATATCTTCAAGCGCCGGGAAATGAAATGCTTTCAGGCAATAGGATGACTTATTTCATCTCGGGAATTGCAATGACCGCATTTCTACGACTTGAAAAAAGAGTCAATAACGGGTTGTATTCACTAAAATGTTGGAGACTTTCCCATCATCAAACTGATACTTTTGACACTTACTCGATGTTTCCCAATTTTTTAAATTCGCAACTAATTCACTTACAATTGATTTACTGTACATGCTTTGCCTAAAATTCTGTTTATAAAATTCTCAAAAATATTAAAATATCAGGATTCGCGCGAATATGGCGGTTTGGTGTTTTGAACGACCTTCAGGCCGAATCCCTCGGAACGGATGGTTGCCTATTCCACAACAGTGGCAACAACGAATGACAAGTCATGTGGAATATACCCAAGAAAACACCACTGGCTTGTCCGATTTTTGGGCATTGTCCTACTTTTAAATTAGTTTATAGGCGTACCTCACGCTTGCCGTTTTATGAAAAGCTTAGTTCTTATGCTTTAACGTCGGTTCGATTGTCAAAAGTATAATAACGTTTACCTGCTTGATTACGTTCAGATTTAAACTAAAGCGTAGGTTTCCACCTCTGTGACATCGAACTTGGTTACATTCTACCATCACTTCCCCGAAATAACACAGAATGCAACTTCTCATCACTTTTCCAATGATCCGTATGCCACTGAACTACCGCGCATTCCTCGCTTACGTTTTCGGAAAATCGACACCAAATCATTTTCAGTCGAAAGAATTCTAATATTTCAGGAACTGAAGCATGTCACAAAATTTCAACAACTCCAGTACCCAAAAAATATTTTTCAGCTGAAAGATAACGGAGATATTCGCGGTCTACCGATTACGCGCAGCACCAAACTGACATCACTCATCTGTCGGATAAAGCTGAGTCTATCTCGACTTTTTGATCCCCACTACGATGACTCAACTCCGACGATTCCTCCGCATACTTTACTACTTTCGGCGTTTCATCCCCCATTGCGCGGACATTTTACAACCTCTGACAGACCTAGATGACTCCAAAGGTAAGTCCATTGAACTCCCATTCGAAACCAAAGCGGCTTTCACAGCGGTAAAGGGAGCCTTATGACACGCCACCAAACTATGCTTCATTGGTTGCGATCCAAACGCTTGTGTTCTTCTAATCACGGATGCATAAAAATGCTGCTGTCGATGCAGTCTTAGAACAATCTGTAAATCGTGGACTGCAACCCTTAACCTTTTCCTTTCAACCACCACAGATTAAGGACAACACCTTTGGGCGTGAACTCTTAGCTATTTATTTGGCAATCCGTTATATTCGGCACCTTTTCGAAGGTCGACACTTTGTCGTGCGAACAGACAACAAGTCTTTGACATTTGCTTTTTACGACAAGCCTGATTGGTACTCCCCACGTGAAATCAGACGTGGAGTATATCTTCCAAATCACCACGGAAATCCGACACCTACGTGGTGACGCCAATATCTCCCTGATATCAACTCAGTCCAATCACCACCTTCCTCCGATTTGTCTAAAATGGCCGCAGCTCAGCAGTGCAATGAGGACATGAAGGACGTTTCCACTTGTAATTCATTGAAATTTTCTACCATCTCTCTACCGACACAAGATGGTGACATTCTATGAGATACTTCGACAGGTACACCTGGGCCTTTTGTCCCACTTGCTTAACGACGTACCGTTTTTAATAATTTCCACTGTTTATCTCACCACGGAAAACGTGGCACGCTGAAGTTGATTGCACAACGTTCTGTTTGACTGTCCATTAACAAATATGTTCGCTTCTGGTCACAAGAGTCTATCGAGTGCCAAAGGAGTCAAGTTCACAGGCACACGGTTACCACACCTGACACACTATCCCAGCCGGACCCCGCCTCTCCCATGGACATCTTGACATCGTTAGTCCACTGCCAACTTCCAACGACTGTACGTATTTACTGACCGCAATCGATCGCTTTGCCCGTTGACCCTTAGCTGGGCCCATTAGAGATGTTTCAGCGGAGACAGTTGCTAAAAACCTTCTTGGGGCACTGGATAGCTAGTTTTGATGGCCATCTGCAACTCCTACGAATCGGGGCAGCCAGTTTCAGTTTTCACTTTATCGAAACTTCACCGAGCTTCACTGGTTTCACTGGCTTTTTGAGGAGTTGGAAGTATAAAACTCGTGTAGTATCTCCGCCTCGAGATATTCCGGTAAGATTCAGCGGTACGGAGTTTGTGGTTCCACAACAGATTCTATCTCGGTTTGGTTGTTGTCCGTCCGCACCGATCACGTGAACTGCTGAAATGGTGAGAGTACGTGAGGTGTGTTGAGTTTTGAGGCAGCTGACAGCAGTCGGACAACTAGGGAGGTTGCATCGTTTTGTTGTATAACAGTAGAAAGGGGAAAACTATACGGAGAAGGTAAGGGGAAATGGGAAAAGACGAAAGAAGGAAATGACGACAATGTAGGTACATGGGGCTATGCGTGCCTGACTGTCAGCGGCCATCTTGGGATAATCCAGTCATCTAGTTGCCTTTTGAATGCATCGACTGACGTTGCCTCGACAATCGTCGCAGGAAGTGCGTTCCATGTCGAACAGACTCGGACAGCAGAACTATGTCGTCTGCATAAAATAGTACTACGTGGTATGGAGATCTTGTGCTTATGGCCCATGAGACTCACTGTATCGGCAAGTGTGGAAAGATTTTTGTCGGGGTGACCTGGAGAGCATAAGATTTTGTATGTTGATATGAGATCACCCCTCAGATGCCAGTAGGCTAGAGGGAATAGTCTCAGCTTCAAGAGGCGGTCTTCATACGACAAGGAAAATAGACACTCAACCCACTCAGTGGCCGGTCTCTGGACTGCATCTAGGGCAGTGACGTCTTTCTTCCAGTAAGGCGCACATGCCTGATTGTTGACCTCCAGCAATGGCCTTACCAGTGTGCTGTAGATACGTCAGAATCTGTCGACTGGAAAACTCCCAACAATCACACTAAGCATAGCTAACCTGCTGCTAGCTTTCTTTACCAACAGCATAGTGTTAGTACTAGCTGAGAGGTCTGATTTAACGACGGTACCTAGGTCGCGCTCCTGGTGGACACTGGCTAGGGTAGCATCACCGATGCGATATGTTCTAGTGCTGTGATGACGAACGTGCATGGTCTTTGACTTGGACGTGTTGAAGGACAGTCGATTTTCCACGGACCATAGATGCAGGGCGTCTAGGTCTCTTTGAATGTCTTTTGCGTCTTCACCGCTGCGTAAGGCACGTCACAATTTCGTATCGTCAGCATACATCACAACGGGGGAGTTACTCACGCCTAAGAATATTGAGGCACCAAGTATGGAGCCTTGTGGTACACCAGTTGCAGCGTTATAAGGCCTGGATAGCTCACTATTAACTCTAACTGTGTATGTTCGACAGGACAGGTATTGTTTGAGCCAAAAACAAACCTCACTGCATAAGCCCATATCATCGAATTTGCCCAGTAGTATACTGTGATCAACTTTACCGAACGCCTTCGTAAAGTCTAAAAACACAGCATCAACCGGGAGGCGTTCTTCTGCAGCTGTTGTCCACGAGTCAGTGGTAATCAGTAGGTCGGTCGTGCATGAGTGACCGTTTCTGAAGCCGTGCTACTCCGGCGCCAAAAGCGAGTGAGTATTTAAATAGTTTCTCACGAAATCGTCGACTATGCTCTCCATCACTTTTGACATGGCTGGTGATAGAGCAACTGGTCTGAAGTTACTGGCATTCGTTCGATCCCCACCCTTGTAGATGGGAGAGATGACGCCGTGCTTCCAGGTGGCTGGAATACAACCAGTATAATATGTGTTGGAACAAAAGAGCAAGCGGTTCCGCCAGCTCATCTGCGCATTCTTTCAGCATTTGTGGGGTATCTCGTTAAGCCCCGGGGACTTATCAACGCGCAACAGGAGTAACTTGGCGTGTACGTCAGCCGGGGTAAAGTTAGGGGATAAACCCGAGGAATTATCAGGAGAGGAAACCGTGGTACATGGTTCCGTCTCAGCGGAGTTGCTGAAGACGGATGCACACGTAATATCTCAGCTACCTCGTAGTTAGAGGTAGAGGGTCCTGATGGTCCCATGAGAGAGGATATGGCAGCCTTCGATCTGGTCAAGGAGGCCATGTGCCCAAAGAACCTTTTAGGACAATCGGCGATAGATCTCGCAAGTGATACTTGGTGAGCCCTGCGGTCAGCGCGTACAGCTGCAGTGCATTGATTGCGACAGCATCTGTATGCCAGGTGTGAGGCGCTATCTCCTTTAAGGAGAAATGTATCCCACAGGGCCTGCTTCTCTTTCATTAGACGCTTGGTCGATGGTTTAAGCCAGGACAGCTCGCAGGTCGGGCGTGGGGTATAAAGTGGGACTGAACTGGTTATCGCGGTGTTCATGTGTGACATAATACGCTTTAAATGTTCGTCTACCGTGCTACATTCTTCAGGTGGTGGCCAGTTAGCTTGGGATAAATGTTCTTGCATCTTTCGAAAGTTGGCTCGCCTGAAATTGCGTCGAGCTGACAGTAAAGGGCGGATGATCGTGACGTCGCGGATTAAGCGAAAACTGATTGTGGCATGGTCGCTTGCAACTTATGTCGTACCAACCTCGACTAAATCCACCATATGGGGCTCGGTAGTTAACACCATGTCTAGTCGGGATGGCCTGCGACCTTCTTTCCACCTTGTGGGTTGATTGAAATGCTCGGTGAGTCGTACTTCCTGCACGAGGTTGTATAATTCCGTGGCCGCAGTACCAGATGTTAGCTCGCTGGAGATACCTGCATGCGGGAGGTTTTAGTCCCCTAGAACGATGGTGTGATGTCCGGAGATTGCAGCGGCCCGTCTATTGGCACTGTGCATTCTTTCATCCCATTCTGGGGCTGCGAACGGTGCACGAGAAATGACGCCGACAATGACTTGTGATAAGTGGGGTGTCCTAACGTTTATCCACAGGGACTCTTCAAGTGAAAGTGGGGCTTGGTCCCTGTTTAGGGCTACGCGTAATTCAGCACCAACGTACATTGCTACGTTCACACCTCTGCTAGCTAGCCGATCCTTGCGAAAGAGTGTATAACCAGGAATTTCTATCTCATGATCGGATATGTCCGGCGTTAGCCATGTCTTCGCTACACCTACGATCTTGGGCCTCTTAAAGTCGACAAGCTGCCGCAGTTCCTCCACTTTGTTTTTTAGAGAAAGAACATTAGCGAACATACACCACCAGCTAGATACGTGTACCTGCGTGCTCTCATCCGGGATGGTGTCTGCCTTCAGATGTGTAACGGGTACTACCTGAGCTAAGCCGACTCTTTTGAGGTCGGCTGTACCAGGTTTTTTGGCTGTGCGGGAGGTGGTGTGCTACTGATGACCTCCGGTATCTTGGTCATCTTTACCACACTTGCGGCCATGAAAGGTATGCCAGTAAAAGGTGATCCACGCTCAGGCCTTGGTTTATCTGCATGAAGTCGGATGTCAGATGGGAAGCTGTTTTTCACTGTATACCACCTCTGAAGCACAGTGGACAACATATCACTTGTAAATAGAGTGATTCGTAATAGTCTGGGGCTGAGATGGAGCTCAGGGGTTCTGGGCGCGGGAGGCGTTTGATAGACCATGCTCCACATTCGCCTACGTCTAAGTTTAGTTTAGCTCGGATAAACGTCCACTGGTCGATGTCATGCTTATGCGCGTGCAATGCATCCGCGTCCTTCAGCTCCTCTACGCTGTGTACAACTAAACTGCAAGTTCGGTCATACTGGGAACTCTGGGGGTTGTGATATGCCGTTCGTCGAGTCTCCCTGATCACTCAAGGGAAGTCAGGTTTCGCTCTTAGGCAAGAGTTATTGAGTCTAGGCAGGGAAGATGCTGTTACGAGAACCTCCTCGACGTCTTCTATCTGGCCGATCATGACACGGATTGGCCAAAAGAGTCCGTCTTGGTGGGACTTACAAAGCCTGCACAGCGTATGTTCATCTTCCACGTCTAACTTAAGTTGATCGCAAAGGGATCTCTACTGCAACAGATCATCGGTTTCTTTCTGATTGAGTAACGTGCTTTCGCTCTCTGCAGCGTTATAGATAATGAGATTATGTCTAGCGAACTCCGGACAGTGACTATGCCTGGGCGTATTTGTGCCCTTTGTTCTGAGCTGAGGGACGGCTGTGTGATTACGGCTTTCGACTAACGGTTTAGAGCTTTCTTGGTTCGTGCCAATGAGTGACTTGGAGGTACCAGCTTGTTGAGACACAGTAACGATGCGTTTACCACGCTTCCGCTTAGTGCGGCCTGTCGAAGCTGGCTTACTAGATAGTACAGGAGATGGCGGACTTTGGTTCTGTGTGGTCAGGATAAGGTTGCCTGGCGTTTGGTTGTGTGCAGCCAGGATGAGGTTGCCTGGCGTTGAAGTATCGGGACTGCACATTGTGGAGATTTAGGAACTGACTAACCCGCTTGTTCTGTCTGTATCCTGATTGATGGTGTTCATACGGTTGTTTAGTCGACATGTCACACAATGGTACCTGAGGGCCGGAGTGGGCGGGTCTCGGAGCCTTAAATACAAGTCTATGGGGAATTCGGGGTCGCACCTGCAGTGAACCCAGTAATTACAGAAGTCACAAGCGGTGGCTTTGCTGCGAGGCCTTACTACCTTCAAACACGGACCACAAACGTCGGCAGTCGGACTAATGGCACGTCCCATGCTAGTTAACTAACTAATCTGTAGAGTTTATAAAGTTTAGAAGAATAAGGATAAGGAACAAGGCGAATAGAACTTGCCAAACGTGCCGTCTGGTGAGTCTCTATGGTGCCACGAGGGATTGCTGTGTTGCTACAATGGATGGTATGTCAGTGTCACGAGATGAATTCCGTGCAGCAGAAGTAATTGGAGTGTTTTGAAGCCTTCTATTGGAGAAATGGCGCTTCCACTTAGATACTTCGTAGTAACAGAGACGTTTCCTCTTCTCCTTAGAAATTCGTCAAGTTGATGGTTCCGTTTCTCCTATCGGCAAACCATACATCGGCAGACCACACATGTCCAGCTTTCGCTTCACACTGACCCGTCAACATTGGTGCCAAAAACAAAAATCTCCGGACTTGTTCACGTGTAAATTTTTGTTTATGTACCAAGACGCCATCAGAAAACCACCACAACCACGATTCCTCGGCCACTTTAAGTTGGATAAGCACGAGAAAAAATTCTTCATTGTCGACAGGTCCGGATGAAGCAATTCCTTATCCATTGTTTGACTGAAGCCAACCTATACAGAGAAGAATATTGATCCATCTGACCTGATATTGACGGGAAGCAATCCATTCTCATCCCCGGCAGTATCACATTCACTTGCGACTCAACCCCCTCGTTCTGTTGAACAGCGCACCGCACGTAGAGGACAGTCTGTACACCGGTCGAAACATATGACAGTTTCCAGTACGTCGCATGCTCGTCGAACATGTGATTTGTTTTCTTTTCATCTTCCATCTTGCATTTAACTCACATACGCTCTGATGCGGGAGTTTTATAGTGTGCACAATTCACAGTTATATTTCATAATTCGTTTATGTACGTTTTTATATATACCGCTTTGTTAGCTTCAGTTGTGCACTTGTATGAAACCATCATCGTCACTTTTTGAACTTATTCGTCAACACGAATAAACATGAGTTACCGCACATCGTACCTGTCTTCTTCATTTGTGCAGATTTTTGAGCTATTGAAGTAATTGCACGATGAAATATTTTAGTTCCGCGTACCGTCTGATCTGTCGATGCTCAATGTTCATCATCCTACGCCTCGTGTGGAAATATCTACCGGTCGTCTAACGAATCAGCTTTCTGGCACTGTCTTTTTCTCTTGGGGTGGTCTATTTAATTCAACAGACCTTGACTTATCAGTGAATCGTTCCTGTTTTACTGATACATCTTCCGTTTCCTTTGTACACTTACCCTGAGCCTATCCATTACCGTTACAACTTTTCTTTGGTATTACCATATTTCGGTCATTTTTGTAATTGTTTGATTTGGCCACCATATCATATTTGATTGAACCGAATGCTGCACCTTCCTGTTTGATAGGTGGTTTTCCAAATCCATTAACAAATACGACCAACGTATCTGTGAAGGGCCACTGCCTGAAGCGGTGAAATCAAAGATTGCCAAAGCATTCGATTTGTACCACGCCCAGCTACCTCGCGCAGTAACGGAAAATGAACCGATCGAAGGTAACGTGGAAACAAATTTTTTGAATGTTTTCTGTAGGACCCTCATGTTCGGTTGTAACCCTTCCATGGACGTACAATTCTGCAGGATATTGTTGGCTGGTTCTTACGAGAAAACATATCACTCGATGACCAGCGAATGATACCGAAATCTATGAGATATTACCACCTTGAATTACCGTAGGACCTTCGAACAATGATGCACACTCCAAAAACTCGTAATAAAATGGTCGTAGGGAACGGAATTTGTGTCCACTATGGCTTCATCCGCGGTCTATGCACTGTCCCCTGCTGGCCTCCGGAAGTAATTAACAAGTGACTGTCACTGCAGTTGAACATTGATGGTATGGGAATGTACAATTCCTTTCACACAGTCTTGGCCACTCCTCCGCAAAGTTATCAAACCTTTTTTCATCATCGTCATTCGTGGTTAGTGTTTACAGAGGGCCACTGGACGTTCGCGTGTACATGCAGCAGTGCAACGATGAAATAAATGGTCTTTACCGCGAAGAGTGGGTCATTCGGGGGAGCAAGGCACGTGTCTTTGTGGTTATTTCAAGCGTTGTCTATGTGTTAAGCAATGTGAAGGTCATGCTGGTCACTCCGATTGTGACCACTGCAGCCAGCATGATGGGTTGATAGCACAAAGGGTGACTTTCCAGAAATGTGATTGTCCAAACAGGACCGATGGAAGTTTTCGTCCCCAAAATGACGTGCACAATCATGCAGGTGATTCTCCATTCTTTTCTCTCCCTCTGAATATGATTAAGTTTTCCGCACGATTAGGTGTTTCTGGTGTGTTCAGGTGTAACCAAGCGACTGAACGATCTTTGGATGTCTTCCCCACATGATGCTTGGCATCGCTATAATCCTACATCTATTCGTGCGATTTGTGTCCGAATATAGAAGACGCATGCGCACAAACCGGTTGATTTTCAAAGACGATGCCACTGGATGACTGAGACTGAACGCTGGGAAACGACGGAGTTTAGGCGACTTCTTCTCTATCTTGGTCCCGTTTTGCTGCATGGGCTGCTGGATTTTGATAAGTATAAGCACCCCATGGACTTTTTCTGCATGTACATTCTGTGTCACCCTTTACTGATCCCTTGCTACGCTTATTTTCTAAGGCAGTTGCTGTTTATTTTCACTGGACGCTTCGCAGTCATTTATGGTCGAAATGAGATTGTTTACAATGTGCACAGCTTAATTCATTTGGTAGACGATGCGTTACATCATGAGCCGCTTGACAGTATTTCTTGCTTCCCTTTTGAGTCACTTTTGCGCTTCATGAAAACATGCGTCCGCGGCCCAAACAAATCCGCAGAGCAAATATTCCGCCGACTGACTAAGTCGAACTGCGGACGGACGATACACGCCGGTGTCTGCGTGGATGATGCTGACGCGACATTGGGATTATAAAAAACACCTTGTATTCAAATCGACCACCCAATAATTATGCCAGCTTGGTGGCACGCCAGCGCAGATTGTAGGATTTCAGCTGAATTCGGTTTTATGTAAACTATTCCATAAAGTGTCCTCACTTTTTAGCCATCACTTCAGTTCCGCCGATCTTTTCATTCGTATGCTGACCGTCTCTTCTCCAATCGTCTATACAAAACCGATCAGTAGTAAAAGTTGTAGATGTCTTTGTATTCCTCATGCGGATGATGAAGTTTTGACACCTATTCCACATACTTGCAATAACCAAGAAAGGCTTATGATATTCGTCCTCTCAGACGTCCTGTATTCAGTTAATGTACGTAAACGAAGTAGCATAAGCGGTTACTACCATCCAGGAAGTGTACGTGGTGTTGCAAACATGTTGGAGTGACATTACGTAGTAATGCAGTAAAGGTTCCTATGCAGAAGCTTTCAGGCCTGAGCAAAGTTAGCTAGAAGAATCCAGCGATGCATAGACGGACGCAACCGACAGAATAACATGCTTTGGCACCTGATGGTCATCTGGAAAAAGATTTGTTGGCAGTTTCCATTCACATTAACATTAGGGCTGCTGTTCAATTTACCTCCTGCAAAGATGAATAAGATTAATACTGCCAGATTTACGTATCGTGCAGCGCGAATGAAAAATCATTCTTCGCTTCTGAGCGTAAAATACCTACCCTACCAGTACCAGTACGGAAGCATCTGGCATTCACCACCTATTACGTAACCTATGTTGTCTGATGTATATCGTCAATTGTTTTATTGAATCGTTCGCTTAAGACTCAAGTTCGCAACGAGCTACGCGTAATGTGATGATCCAAAAATGCCTATCTCAATATGCAACGGCAAGGAAGATAATCTATCTTCAAAACGGTTAATGAGGCGGCGCTCGTGAAAACTGGATTTAATACGGTACTATTTGATTCAATGTACATGAAAGTTAAATCTCACCTCAAATGTGAAAACTCCCCAGAAATTGAATAAATGATATGCCTGTACAAGTCCGACAACTAGACACCGCTCAGTAATGGGGGACGATAAAACGGAATTGTGCTCACTCAAACGAATGATCATTGGTTGGGTCGGAGCAAAATGATTGTTCACGCGTTGAGAAATGGTAAGATATATAAGCCACTCAATGAATAATATGGAAGAAGTATGTCTTATTCTGACATTCAGAAATGTACAGGGCTCAAACTGAATAATATTAATGGAAACGGTTACAATTGCTGGTATAAGAACAAAATGATTAATACTGTTTATTCTCGGGGAATATAATGAAACATAGGGCCACCGTTCAACACTGATCAACCAAAGCACAGCAATCTCAAAATAATGCAACGAACCTTAGCAAAATCAACAGTTTACAGTTCTCCATTGCAAACGGCACTTACCCAAACTTCACCCGTTGCGTTATGCTGTAGTACACGAGCCATTAGCAATGAAGCTGCTTGGCTTTCAGCAATCAACCGAATTTCTAGTAAGGTTCAGCGTTACCTCACCACTTCATTTCTAGACGCTATGGTCGCACTCGACAAACGCTTCATATGTATTAAAGCAGCTGTTCATGCGGTAACCAAAAGAATACAGTCAACGGAAAGTCAAACAGCTACAACGTGCAGACAAGCTGTACACATTACTTTCCGAGTAATAACTTCAGCAAGCCGACCCAATACATGTGAACAACAGCTGGAAGACGCAAAATACTACGACGCTGTTATAGAACAGTTGTCTCGAATAGGGAAAACTCACCTCCGTGGTTTCCTGCGTCAAATCTTATTGTCGGTGTTCAGTGTGACTTCCTCCAAGCAACTGAACTGAAGTGAAGGATACGAAAATCATCAGGGAGTAAACTGGAAATAACGAAGGTTATTACAGGTGAGAACAAACCTCAATGAGATCAATCATTTTCAGACGCTGTACGTAACCCTCTGTTCACCGGAGCGATGGATGAAGAAGTGGAGTAGAAGATTAGAAATTGACTTCATAACCCGCGAGACCGCACTGGTGGACTAAAAATTCAGAACGGAAACCGATTTTATTTAACTGATTTTGTTATATACCTATGTCAGGGAAACAATTGTATACATGTTTATAAATTATCTTGTGCTTTTGCAGATATATGTGAATAAATCTGAAGAGGTGATTACAGATTTGTAGGCTGCATACCCACTTCCGCTATAGAATTAGGGTCTTAACATTATGCGATAGAAATAACGAACGACTGTCGCATGTAGTACATAATAATATGCATCGTTATGTTAACTGTCATCGCATTTCTTTTCATTTCACATTTCAGATCACTGGAATACGTGAACCTAAATTACAAGTCCGCAAATCACGTAAGACGAATCATGATCTATAACTGTTATTCCGTTTGTAAACTGCATTAACATGTTAACTGTGTTATATCTAGTGTGGCACATCAACCATAAGTTGCCTTCTAAACACTGGTAATCGGCTGTTGCGCAATAACTTCATCTATTTGCTTATACATTTTTATCCACATAAACAGCGACACTATGTTACCCTTCCTCATTTACAGCCCCCTATCCATCACCCTGTAGACACCCATCGAAGATACGCAATCTACATGGACAATGAAGATCAGTGAGCGAAAGCCTGGTTGGCACCATTAACGAAGTGTTTGCGGAGAAACCAGTGTAATGACATGAACAAACGTGTTGTACATTTATGATGGTGGTCAATGAATGTGCATGCATTTACAACGTTTGGTTCAGTTTCGCTTGTATTCGTGTACTGGCGGCCCGTCCGACAGACTGGGGAGCAATGTAGATGCGTTGGAGCAATAAATAGAAAAGAATTGAAAGAATAATCCTTAGAAGTTGAATGGGAGCAAAATCAGGTGCGTAAGTTAGCTTTTGCGCAGTAAAACGATTTTGGGGCCAGCCCCATTTTGCTCCCATGGATCCCCTACGGACAATTAGGTCAAACCCCGTTTTTACCCATCGCCAGTCCCCACACCCGGAACATACTGGTGTGCTATTTGCGTAGCTGCTGGTCACCGAATTATCACGGAATACTACAACTACTACTTACTAATGTTATATACCTCATTGAGAAACAAAAATATTAATATCGCGTAAAGATTTTGTAAAGGAAATGTTACACATACATTATTAGTCATAAAACATGTGATCACTACACATTTTCCCATTTAACAAGTGAGATTCCGTTCTTTTTCTCACTCCTACGAGCATCCGTTATGCGATGAACATTTTCGCGATGGATGGGCGCTTAAAACCTTGTATTCGCCAAGCGATTCGTGAGATTGTCAGCCTTTTGACGTTTTCGAGCAATCGACGAAGCCCTACGCTGGAATCTGCTCGTCTTCACAGGATTTTGGAATTTCCCGTTCTCCCTCGCCCAAACCGAATGATTTCAACACGTTTCCGACTAAAGTTACGTCAAATAACCGCGAAATCCTACGAAGATGCATTTGCACCTATTTTCCGGTATGACCTTGAAATTTCTAAAGCACCTTCCCCCACATAACCTTGTAAAGGCTAAATTAAAATAACGGCTCACCCTTAGGACTGAATCTGTGGAACAAGCGAACTATCTTCAACCCTGGTGCATGCATCGAACGTTTGTAAATTGCAACCGTTTTCTCGTTCATTACGATTTCTGTTGCTAACAGATTTCATGGTTGTCTTATTATGCAACCATTTGTTGCTCTGTTTTGCCTGTACTTATCTGTCCTGATCGCGCACATCCCAGCGTGTCTCATACAAATGCGTTGATAAATGTATATAGTAATTATTATTGTTAGGGTCATAACCCCAGCGCGCCTACGGGAGAATATATCCAAGCACTATATAAGCCTACATTTGGTCAATCTTTCCAGACTCAATTTCATTCAGATGATGCCCCTGCAAGCTTATGTCCCGCAAACGACAAACCACTTATGGTGAACGCTTCGTCAACTTCGGTGGTTTAATCCATGGACAGCGTAAATAACTTGAGATTTGCTTCGACACATAGATTTAGATGCGTAACTTAGTGTCATTATTGTCGGCCCGACTGAACGGTGGAAATTTTATATCTGTCAGCCAAACATTGTTCGACAAGGGTCGTGTCTGAACCACTTCAAAGGAAGACACAAGTTTTGAGAAGACCTGCTGGAGTTTTCACAGACACCGGACCATTCCGAATCATAAGCACCTGTTACCGGAGCTCGTCGTGGTACAGACTACACCGCTACCGAACGAGAGACCTCGTTCGTTTGACCTCTACGTTTATGCAGCGAAGGTGATACTGACCCCGGCAACCGCCTCAATCACAGGGGTCATTATCGACGATCTGAAATTCTTTGTGACACATTGAGGCACACGAATCCGGCGCCCGAACGGCATGTACTAAATAATTTACTAGGTGCATTAAGTACGATGGATCCAGAACACTCTTAGAAACTGTGTGCAGGTCAGCACAAACCACAGTTCACAAGACAAGATTTTGTAATGGCAACCTTCAATATCTTTATTAGCTCTTACCTTGACATTCGCCCTACAATTTAACTAGGAGTGTGCTCATTACGAGCATAGGTACTACTTACTCCAATCTGTTTCACGCCCCTTACGCCCATTGTGAAACAGATTCGGTGGGTTGGGCAAACGTCGGCTTGCGCCTCTGCGTGCCGAAATGGTCTGTTTCTTCCGCTCGCTCGGATTTTAGGTCGGGGAGTAACACGTCCGCAACCTGTTTCAATGCGCTCAGATGAAGTAAATCAGCTTCGTAGTCCACCTGTTTCAAAGCAACGCCGTAATTATTCACGCGAAAGGAAAACTGCATGTTGTATGTATGTGTACATCACTTACATTCACCTAGTATCTGATTGACTACTCACACACTGGCGTAATACATCGCGAATATGATTGGTTTAACTCTAACTCGTTCACTGGTTTAATGTCACGTGTTGCGTCTGTGGGTCAGGTTGCATACACGCTGTTTACGCTCGTTACGATTGCCTCGCGTTCTGATTTACGATACAACACCGCGTCACTCCGTCAGTTATGTGTGGGACACGTTGAACTCCCCTCAACGGCCCATGCTGCGTGTAATCGGTAGGACGTAAATATCTCCGTTATCTTTTAGTTAAAAAATAATTCACAGCAATTGAAGTTGTTGAAAATTTGTGATATGTTGCAGAAATCAAAATCTTGAAAATCTGTTCCCTAGAGATTTCTTTGTTTCAGTCTTCCGATGACGTAAACAAGAAATGTGCGGTTGTTCAATGGCATAGGGATTAATGGAAAAATAACGCAGAGTCGCATTCTACGTTATTTCGGAAAGATGAAGGTAAAATATAATGAAAATCGACATCATAGACGTGGAAACACACGTTTTTATTGAAATTTCGGCGTGATGAAGCAGGAAAGCATGATTACAATTTCAACAATCGAACTGTTGTTGAAACATGAATACTGAGCTTTTAATAAAACTACAAACGTGAGAGACGCCTATAACCTGATTCAACGTAGGACAATTCACCATGCTTCACCACTCATTGATACCACATTTGTTAACTATTCCATGGAATTACGATGTACGCTAGCGTACATTCCAGTTGGAATGAAAACGAAGTGAACTGCTGAAAGAATGATAATGAAGAGCACTCCCAGCAATTTGCCGGGATGGTGCTTCAGGGCCGAAGCGAGTTGAAAACGGCCGTTTAGGCGCGAACAGATATTTTTCAAATTTTTCATGAAATATTAAAACGCATATTGCGGGACAGATATACATATCTTATGGAGCATAATAAGGGCGTTGCAATGAGAAAACTCAGCTATACGTGAAAATTGTCCATATTTGCACTTTTGTTGAAAAAAAATGTGTCGACATTTTTCTCGACAAAAGCATCATGTTGGCTTTCCTCATCGATTGTACGTCCTGAAAATGCTTCCGTCGGAATTTCCGTGGTATAATACATAACTTGTATTCGGCAGAAACGCTCAATTCTGCGTGGTTTTGTAGATATGATTGAATTTGTAATCCTCGACCACGTTGCGCTCACATTGCACGGAATATCACAGTAATTCCTAGTTAAAGCTATGCCGCCACAATCGCTGCTCAATTATTCACCTGAATTATATGTTCAGCTTGATTCCTTTATAGTATATCCAGTGTAAAGGGTCTACTTTATCACCCGGTTGTTTTTACCTACGGTATAGTGTAAACATGGATATCACGTCCCAGTCTATCAGCAACGACGTGCGTATTGTTTTGTTTATTGCTTATTGACTATTCTTGAATATAGCTGCCACGTGTACGCGAGTCAGTGCTCATTTATCTGACAGATAATGACCAAATTTGATATTCATTATTTATCCGACGAAAACATTGATTCCCACTTCTACCGCTTCAGCAACAATCCACCTATCTTCTTGTCATGGACCATTATGATTCCGATGACAGTTGGTCTATGGTTTCGCCGGCTACAGACTTCACTGACAGTTGCCAGTATGTCATCTCATGTTTGACCAGAACTGAAGGAGATCATTACAACTTATGCCCAACCGTCTAAATACACGTATATTCTGAATTGTTCCGATTTCTGATTATCAACGCTCATCATAGGTTGAGTGAACTGGGCAGGGGAGATACTTGTGCGAACGCACACTTCATAATTAGGCGTTGATCATGGCTTAAGTGAACTGTATGGAGCAGTTACTACCGTGTACGCATACCACATACTTGGGCACTGATAATAGTTTACGTCAACTGGACGAAAGAGTTGCTAATGTGAACGCATACTACCTGGTCAGACGTTGACCATAGCTTGAGTGAACTGGACGGAGCAGCTACTAGCATGAATACATGTGACATGCTTAAACGTTTATTATGGGTTAAGTCAACTGGAAGAAACGATTCAAGCATTTCACTCTGTCCACCCAAATCTGTCAATCACAGTTGAGTACGAGGGTGAGAACAGTTTGCCCTTCTTGGACATCCCAGTTAGGCGCAGTTCGGACGGTTCTATCGAAGGTTCTGTGTACCATAATCCAACATGGACGGGACAATACATGAATTTTGCGAGTTTTGCTCCTGTTGCATACAAAAGGTCTTTAGTACGCACACTGTTTCACAGAGCATCAAGAATATGCTCCCAAACAGATTACGAGCCGAGCAAACAGTGTTGTATGAAACGCATCATGCTATCAATTTCCACGAACGTTTCATTCAGAAGTGGTGCAAATTTACTCCTGCGAAAAATGGAACATTGAACGTCCCCAAAAAAGATGTTTATATCAAACTCCTCTTCAAAGGAGATACTTTGTTAAACACCTCTGGTAAGCTGATCAGCGCCGCGTTAAAACGGGTGTATATTGCAGCAAAGTTTGTCCTGCTCCCACAAACCACTAGGTTACCTCCACCCCCGGCCAAAAAGCAAACCCCTATGTTTTCTACCAGTCTATGCATCTATCATTTTTCCTGCAGTTGCGGAAACACATGCTTTAATAGAACAGAAAGAATGCTTGAAACCAGGGCCAAGGAGCACATCCCAAACTGGTTGAGAGTTGCAATGTCTAACCCGCCAATGAGTGACACTCAGCGAGAACGAAACGCAGCTTCATCCATTGCAAGGCACTTATCGACTACAGTATATTGAGGCTTTGTTGATCAGCCAATCCTATGTGCACAAAAACAACTGACTTTCAAACTTCGTTTACCGTGGGTTTGAAACGTGAGTGCCAATCACGATCCAGCCTAATTTGTACTGTTGACCGTTTCATTTAAGTCTTGTTTTGTTTTGTTTTCATGTTAGTCACACGTTTACGACCGACGAGAGTGTACGAAATTAATTCATATCGTAATTTGTCTTCTGACTATTCTATTCAAATTATATAATATTCTTCAACAGTATTGCACGCGTCGGTTATTCCGATGCATGTGTCTTGCGCTGAGATTGGTAGCTGCTCCGTCCGGCTGACTTAAACTATGATCAACGCCTAAGTATGTAGTATGCATTCACACTAGAAGCTGCTCCGTGCAATTGACTCAAACCATGAGCAATGCTTAAGTATACAGTATGCGTTCACATTATTCATTACTCCCTCCAGTTGACATAAACTATGATCAATGCCTAAGTATGTAGTATG
>JTDE01002603.1:54958-94282 GCA_014338405.1 Paragonimus skrjabini miyazakii
GGAGATCGAGTAATATGCCAGTTCGGTGGTGTGGCGTTGTACACCACGGAATGGTGCTTCCTAAAGACCTCATCAACCATTTGCGTGCCAGACGAGATTGCTTCGTTCGGCATTGGCAGATATTTACCGCTTTCGCCTATTTCGAGCAGAGCGAAATGTGTTCAGGTCCGTCAGGTTGCCTGTGAGCATATATTTCGCAAACAAATGAGAACGACATAGTCAGCGCGGAAGAGATGGGCAAGAGAAAGCCGTGCATCATTGGTGCGGTGCGAATAAATCATTCGACTTTTCGATAGCAATTTGAAACGCGTGATAATTCAGATACGCAGAATCAGGCAGAAAGAACCCAACTAAAGTAGCTTCTCAAGCCGTTAAAGTCTACCGGATTAAACTACGGTGAAGATGCAAACGCCAGTTTCTAGGTCTGCCGGTCTTGCTGACTGCTTATGAACACACGTAGTAATAGACGAGATAAGCGAAAAGCTGAAAGTTCAAACAGCGCGCGAGATGAAATGTATTGTAAACGGAGTAAATCTGGGTGTGATGAGCCTCCAGTTTTGAACCCAGGTATCGATAGCCGAAGTCTTTAAACTGTCGAGCAACCGTTATTAAGCAGTCTTGGCCGTTGACCTTTTGATTGGCGTCTAACTTGAAATACGTGCCATGCCGGTTTTCAAAAGTGAGTCGTGTCCCTCTTTATTGGTACCGTAGTCAATGTAAAATGGCAAAAAGAGAAGTTCAAAGACGTGGAGTGTAATACAGATGAAAGTCCAGAGAAATTCAAGGCTATTTTATTTTCCCTCACCGGCGTCCCACCTGATAGACAGAAAGTCATGATGCCTGGAAAACTGCTGGGCGACACCAACTTTGACGGTATAAAGTTGAAAGATGTACGTTATTGACCGTAATCAGATGCATTGTGTGCAGGGTTCTACTATCATGCTCATGGGAACTGCAGATGAGTTGCCGAATGTTGAACCCGTGGATATTCCTGTTGAAGATTCGCGGCCTACTGAAGAAAAGGTCGTACAACTCCCATTTGGCTTGGTGAATCTTGGAAATACGTGCTATATGAACGCAACTATCCAACTTCTTTACTCTGTCCCTGAGATCCGTGCCTCTTTAAAAGTGTAAGTCCTATTTTATGTTTTGTCTTGTCTTATCTGTACGGCTAGTTTTTGCTTATTCAATAGTTCAATGGTTTGTAAACGGAAGTAGGAAGATGGAGCTTTTGAGAATTCCGTATCTCGATACGTAGAATCTCAAGGTCCTCAGTAACGGGTTGAATTGGGGAAAGGAGGTGCGATATCTGTTCTAATGCAATAGATGTTGGTCAAGGCAAGCCTTTAAAATCGTTAAAGAGCTAGCACAAACAGCATGGTCTGGTAGAGCATTCCAAGCCTCGCAAACGCGCAATGAGAAAAAGCTGTGCATTCTAGTCTGCTGCGTTGTGCCTCTAGTTTTGGGGAGTGGCCCTTTCAGTGTCACGCTACTCTCCCTGCTGAGCATCAGGCGGCAAAGAGGGTCCGGGGTCTGCATAATCAAAAAGGTTAATACCAAGTCACCTCTAAGCCGACGGTACTTTATAGGGTACATGTTCAAAGATTTCAGCCTTTCCTCATATGGTTTAGTTTTCAGACCCCGGACTGCCTTCGTGGCTCGACGTTGTAACGTCCCCAGGAGCAACTTGTCCTTTTGGAGGTGTGGTGGCCAGATTACAGTTCCATTCTCCAGATGCGATCGAACGAGACTGTTATAAAGAAACCGAACACAGCTAGGGTTGAACTGGCTGAAGGGACGTTTCAATAATGCCTGGATGTTGCTGGCCCTTTTTGCATTTGTTTCAGCGTTCGCAGAGCTCGAGAGAGTACGAAACAATGCATCCTAGGTCCATCTCAATAAGAGCCGTCTGAAGCGGATATCCGTCGAGGTAATAAGTGGTTTTCATAGAGCCGCAAGTGTGCATAACTTTTCACTTACCAGCATTAAATTCGAGTCAGTTCGCTTGAGGTCTTTCTGTAGGATGAGAGAATCAGATAGGGTTGACGAATCGCCAACTTTTGATCTCGTACGCAAGAAGTAGTAACGGAGAAGTGATTGAGAGTGGGATATCGTTGATGAATACCAAAAATGGCAGCGGACTAAGAATGGAACCTTGGGGTACTCCACTGAGGCTAGATCTGCAGGTAGAGAAAACACCATTAACGCGCACCCTGTACGGACAACAAGATACGACTCAAGCCACTGAAGGAGATTGCCTCGTACCTCATAATGGAAAAGCTTGCCGATCAAAACAGAATGATCCACGCGGTCGAATGCCTTAGTAAAGCCGAGGTATACGTCCACTCCACTGCCCTGATCAACTGCTTTCGTCCATTGGTCGATGGCTATCGGCACATTTGTGGTACACGAACGGCCCTTGCGGAATCCGTGTTGAGCACTGGAGAAAAACTCACGAAAAGTAAAATACTTATAAAACGAGTCGTATACAAACGCCTCTAAAAAATTTGAGACGCTTGACAATGCAATTGGTCTGTGGTCGTTGGAGCAATTTCGCCACCGCCCTTGAAAACGGGTGTAATGCTCGCGAGTTTCCAACTGCTGGGTACTGTTCCCTGGGAGACGAATTACGTAAACAGTAAGCTAAGTGGGTCAGCAAGCTGTTTCGCCACTTCCCGCAAGGCCTTGAAGGGTATACCGTCGAGGCCAGGAGAGCTGTCCCTAAGGCATCTGAGTCTAACCCACACCGCTGTGGAGGAAGTATCCACAATGTAAGTGCCATCGACCTCAGTGTCAAGACGAACCTGAGGAACTG
Source organism: Paragonimus skrjabini miyazakii (assembly GCA_014338405.1). Lineage (NCBI taxonomy): Eukaryota > Metazoa > Platyhelminthes > Trematoda > Plagiorchiida > Troglotrematidae > Paragonimus > Paragonimus skrjabini miyazakii. The sequence goes on from JTDE01002603.1 coordinate 57,774, forward strand.
ATGGTGACTGCACAAAAACACTGCTGTAAAACCCAGCAAGGACATCAGCGGTCTCCTTGTCAGAGCTAATAAGGCCTGGTGGGCCTAGTAGTTGTGGAACTCCTGCTTTGGCCTTGTGGGTGAGCAACGAGGAGGTTAGGAAATGGGTGTTTGGCACTGATTGTCAAACGAGTTCTTTCGTTCAGTCCCTACACTTGCACAGACTTCGGTGGTTAGGTCATGTTCGAAGGATGCTAGCTAGTCGTCTGCCACACCGAGCACTGTTTGCCGACGCGGCGATCGACTGGCGTGAGGTGCGAATTGGACTGATGATGGTCTGACGTAAAGAAATGAAATCGTTCACGAGGGGGTTGGCTGTTGTAGATCGGGTTCGCCTCCCAGGCCGGAGCCTTCGCGACTCACAGTCGATGGCTTGAGACGTTAGATGAGATGGTGGCTAACCGAGCTCAGTGGCGTGAATGTTGTCGTTGTTCGGCCGAGTTGTCTGTGAAGTGAGTGCACTTAATGATACGGGGCAGTGAAAGCCTTAAGGAAGCTGTCTTGCTGATGACGCCTTACTTTCACCTACAGCTCGGTTGTTTGTGTACAAGGTGTAGGCGCCTTAATGTTATATGTTTGAATATAGAAGTAGCTATTTTTCAATGGTTAGGTCTCCTCCCCTTTCCCTTTTTTTCTTCTCTCTTCCTCTATAGGTTTTTTTCCTTCGCGGTTGTGTGGCAGTTAAACATCAGTGTGAATCACTGATGTATTGTTGTCTGATGATGATGATTCTCGTTCTTCTTTAGAACGATCGGGGTGGAACGAAATCCCACCAGGGATAAGACGACGCCGGTAGCGGAAGCGCTCCACTAATTGCGATGCCATCTCATACGAGGTGACAGTTCTTTTGAGGAGTGGTGGTCGAGATTCGCTCGACTCCGGCTTGGGCCGCAGGATGTGATGAATACGTTGAACCTGGACGTTGTTAAGTTCAAGGGCGGTTGACAGGAATCGCCACTGACTTGTCATGTTCCAGGTCGTTGGTATTGGAATCGGGGACACCCCTAATAATAAGATTGCGAGATTGGTCAGTGGTTCCAGGTTCCTTCTGAGCGAGGTTTCGCCTCTGGCGTTCAGCCCATGGTATATCAAGGTATACCCGGACCTCGGAGTCATCAAGCAGCTCATGTGCCGCTAGGAGAACGTCGTCAGTCAAATTGGATGACGAAAGCTTGACCCTTGCTAACCGAGGTGTGTCCGCATGTGGCGAATCTAATTTCCTCGCCAACCTCGTAGTGGAATTTGGGACACTTAGATTTATGCCCATCTTAGTGCAAAGACTGGTCCAGAGCTCACGATCATGCTCGTCTTGGAGCTTTAAGCAGCTGGTGACACATTCCGGAAGGTTCCGAACAATTACGGAATCCTCCCGAGCATTTGAGCTCAACTGTTTAGGAGCGACGGTGTTAGTACCCCTGGAGAACTCACCGAAATTACGCCGTTGTTAACGTCGCTCTCCCGAGCAGCAACATTGTGCTTCTTAGGTAGTACCGAGCGAAGAACCTCGGAATTCCTTCGCTTTTGCTTGCACGCTGTTGACGGGTTGCCAGCAGTAATGGGCATGAGCGTTTTTGGAGCAACCGAGGTAACCTTCTTTGAATTCGCTCCTGAAACACCTGACGCATAGGATGCTGTGCCTGTGACACTCGCGCTACATACCTTATTGGCTACAGCCCGTGGCTCAGGGGAAGTCACATCCACTGATGAGGTGCTAGTGTAGCGTGCAACCAGAAGAGCAGACAAAGATTGTATCCAAAGGTGTATTACGCAACACGCAGCGGTACTAGAATAACCAAAAAAGGATAAGGGTACAAAGGTATGATAGAGTTACGTTTACATGCAACTGTCCTCTTTGCTTGTCTGATTGTCCGTTAATTCAGGGTCCTCGTGCACGACGTCGACGTAGCAGTCTGAAAGATGAACACAGCAGCCATGTAATAATTACCACTTCAAATTCAGTCCGTGCGCGTTAACTAGTTTCGATCGCTCGTTACACTAGCACTTGTGCTAGTTTCAGAGCTAGGAACCTGCCTAGCGGTTCTACAGCAGAGAAAAACAAGGTGGATGCAGTCTAACTGTGTTTTTGTCGACATTTTGTAAACCTAATTGGGCATGCCTAGACACGAGGTGTGAAACCATGTGTCGCAGAGCAAGCACTGCATGGTGTGGTCCCTCGCGCGGTTATTGGTATTACATCATTGCATTAAATGTATCCTCATTTATCTTGGAGTTTCGCAAAACATAAACACAGCCGATCTATTCTATAGTCTTGCGACGAAGATTGCTTGGCCTCTACACCTTAATATGCGTACGAAAGGTCGTCCGAAACAGATCTCCATTATCGGATCACTAACAGTAATCGTGACATAAAGCAGTTGGTTAATTTAACTACAGTAACAATCTGATCTTCGCCTTCCTCTCCCTCTGCTGTTAGGTCCAGGAGGACTGCTCAGAGCAACCGTTGTGCAACCTTTACTAGTTCGACGCTGATTACCTTTTTATATACTGTAGCACAACTCACTTGCGTACATACTTTCAATTTCCAAGTGGTTAAATGTGTACTCTATGAAACACATTTTCCTTATTTACTTTGCGTATGAAGATGCCGCTCAGACGTAGTCACCTTCATCACGCTGAATCATGAACAGTCCAGGTGAACGAGCGTACGTTCTTACAATCGAACGGTCTCCAACGTTACCATTCTTTACTCTTATTTTCAATGCCTACCGTAAGATGTTGCGAGAGCGTATGCGGATAAACGATATTGACTAAACGGTGTGATCCAGAATTTGACCAACCTTTTTATTCTGCAGATATAGTGCTTCCGGCAGATCCAGAAAAATGTGTTGAATGAAAGCACATATCCTCACTTCCTTTGAGAGTAAAATCGAAATCACAGTGCAAGCTAGTGCTGTAGAGAAAATATATGGTTCGAGTATCAGTGTCAGATATATGAGTTTAGACGTGGGTTTTTTGTACATTGAACTCCATTCCTTCTCTCCTGAAACTGCATACTCTTTAAACACCTATACTTTTCATTTGTATACCATTCTATGAACTGACTATCCAGTTGGCCATAAATTTGCGTCGAATTTTGATCTGGGCTTGTTTGTTAGTTGGTGCCCCAACCCTCGGTCCTCTCACATGGCAACCAAACAAGAGAATTTATGAGGTGTGGTTTTATACACTGCTGCTTTCTTCTCACCTTTCAGATGGGAATAGGTCCAGCATTTCCATACGGTCTTAATAATTCTGACCTATCACATCCCATACCGTATATGTGGCGGGCGTCGCATCTTCCCGAAAACCCAGGGTCCTTTTCACGGTGCGATAGTTACTGTCTGGCGCAGCCTCCGAAGTTGGGCCGAACTGTATATGACAAGCGAGAGGTTGTAAAGTAACAGGGACGTTCTGCGACTTGTGCGAGATCGGTGAGGACTTTATTCATCCGACATTTGGTGACTCAAACGTCAAGTAGTAACGAAAGTGACACAATAACCATGTATAAATAACGGCTCCAGCACTAGTGGGCATGAGCTGACAATCGTGGATTTCCACCAATTTAACCCTCACCATGCGTTGGACTTATTGGGCAATCATGTTGGAAATCTGAATGTCAATCACGTTTTCCATATTACTGTTAACCAGGTTGTACATCTCGAGACTATCCAGTACCAGTTGAATGGCACTAGGCATTTTTGTCTCCACAAATTTTTGGGATATCCACCATGATATCCTCCATCTTACTGTACTCGATCTCTAGTTTGTTAGCGCTGGACTTAACTGGTATTTGTTGATTTGCACCTAACACGAATATACTAGGAACTTCTGTCTCACTGTTGTGAACTGGTTATGTTGGGCACGAGCTGTTCGGGGCAAAACATAAAACGATATCAACGACTCCATGTGTGCAAGCCTATACGAATGCAGATGTGTTATACTTGCTGGTTTGCAGAGCATGTGTTAATATTAGTAGATGTATACGTTAGTACGTACAGGTAGGCATTGGCGAGTTTGGATAATGGGGCGTATGCGATAGCAAGTATGGATGCATACCTTCAGTTCGCAAGTTGAAGCGTTCTCATGTGCGTGTGATTTCTCACGAGTAGCAGCACCAGTTCTGTAGGTGTATACTCTAATTGATGCTCCTTTCGTCTGTTGTAGCGAAGTCGCGAGAGGACACCTTACGTTAAAATCAGAAAACCTGAAGTTGAAGCGTTGAAGGCCTTGGGCTTATCGACGCAAGAATTTGGAAATTTTGGCTCCTGGCCGTCATTTGCCCTGTGAATTGAATTGAGTTATGTATTTCCAACCAGTTCCATATAACTGTCTTGTAATTAGTATAGAGCGACCAGGCTGTCTGCTAAATCGTTTAAATATACTAGGTAAGGCAAACAAGCTAGGATGGATCCTTTGGGTACCTCACTTAAAGGTTTTTCTTCATGCATCACTAGGTCCCGCATTTTTCTTTTAGGCAATCCCCAGGAAAAGCGTGCCAATCCGTTTACAGACGGAAGGTAATATTTCACTCCCCTGTGACCTCCAGCTCAGTAGTTTGCGAGTGACAGAGTCGGAAGCCTCCTAATCTAGGTAGCAAACTTCAGTCGCTTCTCTGCAATAGTATTTAAGACCAGGACCAGATTGACCAGATATGGTCTTCCTCTTGTAAAACGGTCTGTGTGCACAGACAGATATACAGTCTTACCCGTTGAACGATTTGGCTGACGACGCTTGCCAAGCTTGCTGGTTAGTACGTTCCGACGGTTGATCGGTTGTCATTTGTGAAGATACTTTTCAGTATGTCACAGCCATACCTGAATGAAGCATGAGACTGAACATCCGGATTAGGGGTGACGACAGAATTTTAATGAAAGATGACTGGGCATATGTAACTAGTGTTGCAAGTTCACTTGGCACAGGTTGAAAACTTCGTACCAATCGAACAGAATACCAGAGGAATGTACCCAGAACTGCGGTCATTCCGTTTGAGAAGTGGAGTTACGGATTTTTGATTATGTTTCATCTCCCAATGCATGTCCTGATTTTCGTGATAATCTGTATCGGCAGGGTGTGAACAAAGCAATGGGTTCAACTCTTCAGGTTTTACCCATAGTTTGCCATATTTGTCGTTTGATTTCCTTGGGTTGCCTGTAATGGAGTTAAAATCAAGTCTCAGCTGTCGGCAAACGTCCGTTTGAGGAGAATGACACTAACTATTTGGGCAACTGCGACCTAGCCATTTGATCATCTGAATAGACGGGGTTTCAGGTATGCTTACTAACACCAAATATCCAGCACGACAAATCAGATCAGAAAACAAAACTGGGGATAACTCATTTGTTTTCTGAATGTGGACATCTTTATGGAACGCATACATTTAGGTGTGGGTTCTTTGTTTACCAGGCCCAATTCCTTCTATAATTTTAAAAACGAGGGCGTACCTTTTTCTTTTCTCACGTTTCTTTGACAACTAGGCATCGGTATCAACCATTGTTGCGTTGCTTTCAATGTTAAGTAAGGGGACATTATAAATTGACTTGAATATATATTGAGTGGCTTGGAATGAAAACACTGATCGACAGTGGGTAGGCAGAGCCGGATAACTAAAGGGATAAAGCCTTCGAACTGACGATTCACTGACATCTAGCAGACATCCAGGTGCATACTCTTATTTTCATTTTTGTCATATATATGATCGAGAATCGTTGCATGTATGATGTCCTTTAGAGTTTGTCTCGAAGCGACTTTCTTCCGTTTGGTGTACGCGTTGTTGAGCTTCTGTCGGCCTGGTACACCATTAGTTGACTTGACGTTTCAACTTTACTAGAACACTTCCCACAGCGGATCGGTTGTGCCGCTTATCAAAATACACGTGGTCCCTCTACTCTCTTACCAACTTTTCTACGTATCTTACTTTTTCTTGTGTTTAGATCAGTTCAACCTCAAACGACCCCCGGAATGAGTTCACCTGAGGCACTGGTTACCAGTCTGCGCCTGCTGTTCAACTCTATGGAAAAGGCTGAACAATCGGTCATTCCGGCTGTCTTTGTTACCTGTCTGCGGAGTGTTTGCCCGCAATTTGCAACTCGACTGCCAGGTGACGCAGATAACAAAGATACCCAACCGACTGCGGGTATACTGTCCATGGTTGGTGGTCGGTTCGCTCAACAGGATGCGAACGAATGCTGGGTGGAAATAGTGCATGCTCTTCAACGGATATCGGTTGACCCTCGTGCGGTTTCCAATTTACCTGTAAGTTAATTTCAGCCTAATGTAGACACCTTATTTTTTCAAAACACCCTTTTAACTTTACGCTGGTGGCAACTTTATTCGTTTGTAAGTTAAAGTGCGGCCACTTTGCATGCTATTCCTGTAAAGTGATGAAAGATCACAGTCTAGCGTTGAATTTGATTTAGACTAATCGGGCAGGTTCGCTTATTGAAGAACACAATGCTGGTTTCTCCTCCGGTCACGCGGTTGGAGTGAAACGATGGCAAACGTATGCATGGCCAGAACATACGAAGGCTTGACCAGTGCTAGCCCCTCTGTTGCATTCTAAGATGAAAGAAATAGACAGAACGGTTTTAAGTATTCAGCACACATGAATTTGTGTGCATTGTGCGTAGAGTACAATACTTTCATCTAAACATGCCGCACTTGTACGTATATCTACAGACAGGATGTCTACTCACCCAGAGTGAACGAGGCAAATTATTACTATTAACATTCTGAAAAAACACCGGGTGGTAACAGTCAGCGTTTGGCCAAACGTTTTGCTTATCCGGAGAGTTTTATTACACCTGGTGGTTTTGTACATGAGATTTTCCCATGTGTCGCTAAAGTCTGCCTACCTACAACTGAATCTTGCGCGCCGTTCTCTCCCACGATTACGAACTCAAGCAGCGGCATGAAAGCGTTCGCTAGTTATCCTTTTTGACAGCCGTTGCCAGCGGCGTTTTCAGCACGATGTGTGTGATGACTGTTTACAGTGACGTTGTTGAAAACAGATAACCTTCTTTTATGTGAAGTTGTTTCACTTTGTCGGTTAAACCAGCCTCAGACACTTTTTACGTGTGCCGACTCAGCGCCTACCACATCGCATCCTATTTGTGCTTTCTGCGTTTGGTTGAAAAAGGCAAGGTTACTGGTAACCTGTGACTTAGTATTGAGTATGAAGAACATTAGCTTCTGTTGGTTGGTTGGGGTCTGGAAGATGTAGTTTTTGACTAGAGACGCCACAGCATATAACCACAAGCCATGGTCAATAACAGGAACGTTGTCATACATAGAGTCGCTTTTGTGTCATTGTAAAAACTTTCCGAAAAGTAAGTAACGTACTTCAAAAAAGTCGCATAAAATCCATTAACGTTGAGTATAAAACTAACGAAAATCTTCCCCTTGTTATCATTGTACATCTTACCGTACTTTTTATCCCCCCACCCTGTTTTCGTCCGCACACTCTGTTCACTGCTTGTTTGCTCATTGTGCCTATGTAGCGCTCACTCAGACGTTTGTGCTGATAATAGTGTATTGATATCTTAGTAACCATCACATGCAATGATCCGTCAGTCACTCATTCACTTTTACACTTCCGCAAACCTGACCAAATGATATTGGCATAAACCACCGGGCAATACTTTAAAAGAAAATTATATAAAAAGACGAAACAAAGTGGGTGGGATAAAATTGAATGGAATAGCTTCCCCAATACATCCATTTCATTGATTGCAGCACGTTGTCGCATCAGGTAGTGTTTTGAATCGGTGATTCGAGTGATCACAGATGAAGTTTTACGCTATTGTCTGACCCTCTTTTAGTTTTGTCCCGTATTTGATGGTCTAACTGCGAAGTACCTGATGCGATGAAACCTCAGCTAACATATCTCGTCCCCAACGTGGCTATCTCAGATTGTGCATCTTCATTATCTAGCAGGCCCCTTACGTTTCTACAGATTTTACAAGTGCGTGCTGCCGAACAGCGACGTTTTTCGTCAATTCACCCCATTTGATATGGGTCAATAGACAACGACGACGTCGGTCAGACACTGCATGTTGGTTCATTGCGAACCGGCCACGTTTCCACATCACTAAGCAATACAGGTCGCATACAGGCACGGTGCGCTTTTCCGCTCATCGACAATCAGACGTATTTGCTTTTTCACAAAGGACACTGATTGACAAAACCAACACGTGCCTTCATTATTTCGGCCGAACTTTCCTTTACAGTGTCATGGGCAGACGGGATGGGTACCTAACTGCATGCCCACAATAAAGAAAGAAAAAATAAGACGGCCTCAGTCTTGAAGCGGTACTTTGAACTTTAGGGATGCTGGGCGATACATACGATACATATCGGTTAGAATTGTCGTATGTCTTCACTGAGTGGCCAGACATATCGATGTTGTCTACATATTCCATGTTGGTTAATTAGTTACGAAAGAACTACGATAACAGTTCTCCAGGCGCACGTTTTAAAATACCGTCCGTAAGACAATTGGACTGGAAGGTAGGGACTAAGCACTCCTAGTACGCATTGCTCGATGTGTTGAACACCCAAGACTGTTGTCAGTAGACTGCTACCCCGCTTGCAGATTGAACTTGGAATAACTTTAACAGATGGGTATATTTCTGTTGTATTTCTTTCCGAAGGAGACAGCCCAAATGAGCATTATTAGCAGCGTACTGGAGGGAGACAATATCTAGTTCTAAAAATACGATTGCCTTTGGTTGGCTTTAAGAGTATCGATTCTCCGGTACCCGTCACACGACAAACTGTGATTCATGCATCCAAACCCGGGAAGAATCCTAACCGTTTTTAACGTACTTGACTTCCAACTTGAATGCAACAGATCAGGATGGATGCCTTTGTAGTTGCTACAAACTTCCAGTCTTTTTAAAGATAGAAGCAGCTGTTGATTAGCACTAATCGTGAGACGTCTCTTCAGTTTCTTACATCGTCCAAAATGTTGGTCTGTTTCAATACCAGCCTCTCCTTGCCATTTTTCAAAAGAGAATGAAAGAGGGGATATGGACCTAGGGTCTTCTTAAGTCTCGATAAACTTGAGCCCCATGGCTACTTTTTTATCCGACACATGCTATCTAAGCCGAAGTAACTCATTAACACGAATTCGATCACCTTGTTGTCTAGTACTGGACTTTCGCATGGCAAACAGCATTAACTGCCACAGCCAGTTTTGTTCTGTTGATTCATTGTTTGAACTCTATTTCGACAAAACAAAGTGCAGTTAGTTAATTACGTCTCATTGCAGCTGTCTCGAGCGTTCTCCACTTCAAGTGGCGTTCGACAGGGGAGTCCGACCTCTTGTTTTTCCTCAGTTTTGTGGGAAACCGTATTTCAAAAAGGCACTGAGAGATTCGCAACGGAGCTACTATCAGGTAGTAAGTTGATCAATATTCAGTACGCAGACGACATTGCTTTGCTTAGTTTTTCTGTTGAGAACAGACAGACAATGCTGAATCGGTCAGGCGGTATGGTCAGTTTGTATGGTATGCACTTTGCACCTTCAAAATGTGGTGTTGTTACAAGAATGGATTGGTCCTGACCCTTTGTTTACTATTGTTGGCGGGCCACTTGAGTCCCTCAGTGGCTGCACTGGTCTTGGGTGATGTTATCTCGTCAGCTGGTATTATCGCTGTCGAGGTGTCCGCGAGGACGGCGGAAGTGCGTAGTGCATTCCCCTACCTCCGTCATTTGTAGCATCGCAAAGACTTCCATTTGTCGACTGAAGACCGAGTTTTCGATGCTCATGTACGTTAGGTTTGGTTCAAGGAAACGGAGACTGGGTCCATTCGTATGGACGATGCACAGTCCCCCGGTATTTGCTAACCATTGTCGCCGACAGTTAGCCTATGTCAAATGGGCTGATTTTGTGAGCAACACAACAGTCCACTGGCGCGTATTTGAGAAGTATATAAATCCGCGACCGATAACCGAGATAGTAAGAATGCAGTTTTTGCTGGTCGGATCATGTGCACCGTATGCCGACGGCGCGTCTTTCATATCCCACATTGTTCACTGGGGCTGCTAATGGTTGATAGAAACTGCACGGTTGTTAGGCGATGTGGTCACGGACTGTGAAAAGCTTGACCGTCCCGAGCGAGATTAATGAGTGCCGTGTACCTAGTTCAGGCGTTCGCAACCGTCCACATTGCCCATTGGAAACGCTGTCTGACATTTCATTGTGTCGCATTCGCCGGCGAACTTGCATCCGCAAGATTGTTGACTCCCGTTTCGTGAAACTCGATTATTTTTTGTTCATTTTCTTTTTTGCCATACATTCGCGCTTATTTAATACTGCGCACCTTCGTGTCCAGCAGCAGCCCGAGTCATTTCACCCACATGCATGACTGAAAGCTGAAAACGATTATGTTTACGTTTCACTGCTACTAATTGACAACTATTAATGGTATGACCCGTCTGGAATAAGGTCGCCAACCCTTTGTCTAATGTTCGATTGTCGAACATACTCGCTGTGCGAAGTGACGATGGTTCAGTCCATATGTGAGCTACTATACGGCCAACTGGAAAGGGTAAAACTTTATTTCTTGATTACACCGCCATTTATTGAAGCTAAAAGGACAGCATAGTGGGTTAAACTAATGAAGGCTAGGCACAAAATTGAACGACCAATAATGACCAGACGAATAGCCGGCATTGACTGACGACCGCGGTGGTTATTTCTATTTAGATATCAGTAGCAACAATGATTTGCTTTATTCACTCTGAGTGAGTGGATACTCTTCTACCGTGCGTTCATAAAAATACAGCGAGTTCGTACTGACTGAAGTAGAGCTACAAAGATTCCTTCTTTCACTTTTATTTCCACTTTTTTTCTACTTATATGTGAACATTCTTGCTTATTATCGTCATCCCATGGGATGTTAATTTTCTGAGCTTATACCGCCAACGTTGAATGTCATGTGACGTACACGGTCATGTGTGTGTCTGTCAGACTAATGTAACGTGTTCCATCAGTCTACCTTGGACTCGGAACCGGTAATTTTGCATCATCACCACTGAGTTATGCCGAGTCCATCCTACATGAAGTACTCGTGACACGGCTTTAGTGATACTTCATTTTAACCTACCAATGGATGCAGTTACTTTTTAACTACGGTCGTGTTCCCTTTTGTTCGCCTTTGGTACATTGTCCTATGAACAAAGTCTTCTAGTATTTCATTGCTTGTATGCTTTATCTGCCACATGCATATTATATATTTCGCGTTACGGTCGTGTCTTCACCGTTCTCCATTTTCGTTTCCAATTATTTCGGGAGGAAATGCTCAAAACTCCTTCCAACGCACCTTGGAATCCGGTTGATCGATATTTCACTGGTCGGTTGACTTGCAAGCTCACATGCACTGAGGCGGAAGAGCAGCCTAGTGAAACAGAAGAGACTTTCACCCAGCTGTCTTGCTTCATCAACCAAGGTAGCTTCACTTTGCTTCCGTGTGGTCTTTTTCACGTTTTTAAAACATCCTGTGTGTCAGGTAAGGTGCTACTCATGAAAGGACGTAGCCCACTGGACAGTTTCCGCCCTGTGAACGCCCGATCTAGGAACGCGTACTCTTATGCTCCTCTTCCTTTAACGGTTCGTTATTGCTTCATTATTCGCTCGGTACATCCTTTGTATCATTTCCTGTTTTCGTTATCCTCTACTGTTGTTCTTTGGCGCTGTGAGCTTTCTTTGGTCCGAATTTTACTGACTGGTCAGTGTTCTCAGTTGATAAGATTCATCCCTAACATCTAACCGAAACGAACAAATCGGAATATGCCAGAAGGTAATCAGAACAAAACGCCAATACTTTTCCTTGTTGACACATGATGTGATTTCTTCACCATGCTAAGTAAAATGACCTAACTAGTTTACAAAGTGTTTAGGCTTTTTTTTACATCTCTTCTTCTGCATATCAAACTCGAAAGTGTTTAGTTAGATGGTCTTATCAAATTTATCTTGTTCGAGAACATAATCTGCGAGGCCATCGGGCCAAGCGCACCCATTGGGTAGTGTCTACAACTCTTGAAGCGTTGTTTTAAAGGATTCATTAGAAGGTTACCGATTGAAGGAGGCTTGTAATACATTTGTACACCACACTATGCACCGAACCGTTTATATAAAGAAATGGTGGACGTAGGTTACAATGGTTACAATAATTGTAAGATTGCGAATACGAAAAGATGTCAAAGGAGATTAAACGGTTGTCCAGCAACAAGGAATAAATCCAACCACAGCTTATCAAGCATGCTCACGAGTACCATGAAGCATATGGCAGGCACACTACATGCAAAAGGTATATCCGACCAGAGGTAGTTGTAAGTGGTCTAACATAGTCCTAAAATATTTTTTAGGGTAAAACTGTTTCAAGACTCAGCCTAGTTCCCTGAATATATATGTTCCGTCTGCCTCTAGAAACGTCAGGTGGCGACACTTTTTTGACGGACGCTGATAGTTTTCCAACTTGGACACACTTAGACGTCTACAAGACGATGACGTAGCTTCAGAGGGTTATTGTGGAAGTAGTTGTTTTGGTCGAGCAGTAGTAAGTTTCGTAACAAGAGGTGAGGGATCTCGTATGCAAAACTTAATTCCTTGGACATGTTGCTAATGCGAGGTATTATCGTAGTTCAACCGACTAGTCTAGATACGGTTTTGAGCGGAATACTGTGACCTGGTTTATTACTCTATGGACTTTGATTTGGGTTGAGGAATCCCACCTTAGTTGTTTTAGTAATAGTTGAATGGGCAATCAGAAAACAAGGTAGAAACATGCGTCAAATTGGTGTTCCAGCACGTTATGATGCAAAAAGATAAAACCCAAAACCAACATATTCTTCAAAAAATCACGAAAAATAAACCATCTCGGAGAAAAGTGAACTTTCCCCTAGACTGTTGTACTTTTTCGGGATTCTGGTAACAAGTTTGTTTGTTGATACGCATTGGTATGTTGAACAATAACGTTCAAAGAAATCCTGTGTGCAGCCGAAGCATCTAATTCGATTTTACTGTCGTTGAGACATGGTTTGGAATCAGTCTGAGCCCATCTGGAACGGTCTCTCCCACGTTTTCTTCATTGGTACTGGTACTCTACTCCTCATGCAGAAGAAAATGTTTTCTATGAAAAGAGTAGTAGAGGTGCATTATCTTGTATTTAATCGTATCAAATGTCAGTCGGCTATCAGTGGCCCGGATGTTTTGAATGTTCCACTTTATGTAAAGCTTTCCATTCTGTTATACTTTATGCACAATTCCAGTTGTTCTTGTTGTCGGTGTATACCAACAGCTAAGATTTGACGATCCGTTGGATCTCGATTAAAAATAAACCTAATCAGTCGTCCTGATATAGGACCTTATGGTTTACCATCGCTCGCGCTGCACCAACCGGAAAATGCATTGTTGACTCTCACATTGAAGTAACGACTCTTGAGCTCGTCCGTGATCTCCAGGGTATTATCTACGCCATACCCACGGAGCTTCATGCACGAGATTTAAAGGTCAACTCGGTCATGCGCTTCGTAAAAGTAAAAAAACTGAAGGCACTGTAACTACTCAGTTATTCGAAAATCTCGCTGTTCTAGAATGAGTTGTTTCACGAACCTCGTCAATGCATCCCCATGATCTATAATATTGTTTGGAATGTATGCTGTTTATAGTTTTGAAGTTGGTTGTTATGCTGAAACGTCCCTACGAAAGACTTCTTCCTTTCCCTAGGTGTGCGACTGGTGATTAAAGAGTCTGGTTACAATCACAGCCCTGTTACTTTTGACCCCTCGAGTTAGGAGGTGGCACGGATACCATCAGGTAGCAGTGGACAGCACTCTCTATATAGACGCTTCATAGCGTATGTTTTCTGGTTGACCTTTGATGACACTCGGGTTCTTGTCCGCCTTTGGTTGTCCAGAACTGTCGATAAGAAACATTCGAGATTGCCGTCAGCTTGGTAGCTTGTACTTCCTCAGGGTCAAACATACAAAAGTTTACATTCTCTAAAATTGAATTCAGTTAGCTATCTGGACGCCAGCGTCACGTTTCGACTATCTCTACTTCGTGGGTAACAACTTACCCGTCATGCTGACCGGTAAGCCTACTACGTTGGGATCGTACGATCATAATGAAGTTTAACACTTTATTATCAGCCAACAAAGGTTAGACAGCTATGTTGTGTTGTTTTGTCCGTCAGATTGCACTGTCAATCTTTACATTACCAGGTCTTTACTTCCATTTGATATTTTGGATGACGTGCGTGAGATTGGATATCGCTTGGTTGCTCAAACCTATCCGTCAAGCAATCAGTCTAACTGGGGATTAAATCCTTCACAGTGTGTCCACTAGTCAGTGTTGCTACCATTAGGTCGTATTCGCGGAAGCTTGAATACGAACCTGAGACAGCAGCTTTAACTTTTGCGCGTCGTTTTCCCATTAACTCATTTTTACTGATGAGTGTTTTCTAGTTCGTCATCTTAGTTTGAGAACTGGTCTAGTACTGACGTACCTGATCCTGCTATAGTAAAACATCAATGTTTACTTTCAGATGTAAAATTTCTCCATACTGGTATTCGCAACGGTTTTGAAGGCACTGTCACAAAGCATTCGGCTACTCTTGGACGCGACGCTGTATACAAAAAGACATCTGTGATAACTCGACTTCCAGGATATCTGAGTGTTCATTTCGTACGATTTTTCTACAAGGAAGATAAACAGTTAAATGCCAAGGTACGTGTTTTATCTAGCCTTTTTGCCGAACTGGCAGTTGATCACTTTTTATCCGTTCATGTATTTCGCTATAATAGGGCAATCCGGCTTAGTCGCAAACGAGACTAGGAGTACCAGACCGATACGGAAACATTTCATGCGGGCTTGGTTTATACTTATGACTTCTACTTTTTTATTAGACAAAGATGTCATCCAGACATCTGGAGGTGTTCTATTGCCCACATCAGTCCTGAATCTCTGTTATCATCTGTAACATCAACGAGCTAATTATTTGCTTGGTCAAAAACCACATTACACTGATGGTAGTTTACTTTTGACTTATGCATCGGAATGGTTCTGACTGTCATGTGATGCACGGATGTTAAAGGAACTTGGACTTCGCAATCTGAACCATAATTACAACCACTGGCATGATTTGTCGAGATGGACCAAATTAATTGTTAATATATTAGCTGTTTATCGTCTTGTGTTCCGCATCCACATTTCACCCAATGATGCTAAGTAAAAGGTCTGATGGTGACAGGCTACTACTGACCCGCTGTTCGTGCGGTTTTTGCGAATCGTTCGATGGTTGGACAGTGTGTGTGCCTATCCCCTATTCTGATCTGACCGCACTACTGAGGGTGTCTTGTGTATTCTTGCTCATGATATCCTCGGTATTGTGTGCTCATCTATTCAACATGTATTATTCTTCTGCCTTCGTTCCATTGCTAGATACTCAAAGATGTTAAATTTCCCATGGAATTGGACCTATTCAGCTTTTGCTCAGAGTCTCTGCAGAAGGAACTGATCCCCATTCGCGAGCTGATGCGTCGGCACGAAGATCGTATGGTGCATGAGGCTGCGAAACCAGGAAAGAGCGTTGCATCCGGTAGGACCACCTTATTACTGAACCATTGGTCTGGGACATTCCCCTTATTTTTGTAGGGATCTCCGCGGTTGTTTTATGTCGTACTTGAACAGTTTGTTCTCAAGCTTACAGTCAGTGTTTCGGGGGCTGGTTTATACTTGAAATGTACATGTCACCATACAAAAACACATTGAATAAAATGGTAGGGCAAACTGAGATACTGATAAAAGAACAATTAGAATTCCAAACCCACACCTTTGGATCAAATGCCCGCGCGGCAACGCAGCGGTCCTATGGCGATGAGCGAGATTAAATCTTTCTCCTGAACGACCGGGTGATGTTTATCAGCCCCCTGTCCATTAATCCATGTGACACGGGTATCTCTCGTTGTTAACTCAAGGCTGTCCAATTTGAATGGGTAGATCACGGTTACACAGCCTATCACATCACATCCGGATTTGATGCAATCAACAAGCGCGCGGGAGACTGAGCGAATAGAGGGAGATTTGTTGCATAAAAATTAAGCTTTATTCGTCTGACAACCTTGGTCTGAGAGCTGAAAAGAGATTATGTGTATTTCTAACTTATCCATTACGTTCTCTTTGAGTAGTTTGATTTGTTTGAGAATAGCTTCACGGAAAATGTTCTGGTTGGTCATGACGTCCAATATAGATACACACAAAATGTCTAGAAATAAATAGGAGTGAAAATGATGGTTAAAGGATGTTTAAAAAAAGAAACGCCTTCAGGGGTAGGTGTGAGTAACGTTATGCTTCTCTGTTTCTGAAGTTGTACGGACGAATTCCTTACTGTTTTTCCAACATCCGATCTGCTGCTATTGATGTGACGCTCAATAAGAGATTCCGCTACTGTGATCTGTCGCACCGCGTCGTTCGCTAATTCGGATATCACATCAGGTTCGAGCTGATTTGTGATCTGAGCTTCAGAAAAGGAATCAAAGCTCTTGCTGTCACCGTAGTAGATATATTCAAGGCAGTTGGGTGACAATTGATCACCGTCTCTTCTTTCTCATTAAGGAGGCGGACATGAGCATATGGTAGATTGCATCCGAGTAACTCGGTCTCTTCAAATAAAGGACCATACTTTGATTATGTTAAGTGACGTATCATTAAAATCGGTTCCGGTACGGTGAACCGGCTCGACAAAGAGACGCCTGAAGTCGATTCTCGGTTATGAGGAAATAGCAGTTCCTGTGAGGTTGCGCTCTTTGCTATGCCCTGGAGAAACTTTATTGAATATAAAGTATCAAGCAATACAAAGTCCCAGTGACTGCATGATACACCGTTTGATCTCGCGGCAAGCAGTTTCGTCCTCTAAAGTGTCTCGTTCAGCTTCTTGACTTACCCGTTTACCTGCGGCCTTGATCCAACGGTGACGATATCTGTACTATACAGAAAACTTTTCAGTTCCAGAGACCTGAAAGTAGGACCTCGATCTCAGTGCACGTATGAGGGCATACCGGATATCCGAAACAGCTAGCAGAAGCACGTGATGATAGTAGGTACCGTCATACCGGGACAGGGAACTACAAACGAGTGTTGCCTGTTCATCAATAATCGTCAGTAAGTACTCACTGTCGGCGGTCGGTGGTAGAGGGCCCTTGAAGTCGACGTCCAGTTTATCGAAGGGCTTGACTGCTTTAATGAGATTTCCGTTCGGTGGGATGTAGAATCTTGAACTTACCTCTGTATATTGAACAACACGAAGGGACAGATCTCACTTCAACAAAATAGAATTACTTTTGCCATGTTATATCCGAACAACATGTGAATTTCAACGAGTCATGTAGCCCCTTCACAAATATGTTGTGGACCAATAATACACAATGCCTACGGGATAGTGCATCAGCGGCTTGATTTCTCTTTCCTGGATGACACGTGGTATTACAACCATAATGAGAGGGTTCGAGCCGTCACTTTTAGTTGTTAATTTTTCCCTTGATGTTGAGCATCACTCATAAAGACAGCATATATCTGATCATTGATCAATAGGAAATTTATTCTCAGTAAGTAATACCTTCACTTTTTGATGACTCTAACTATAACGTTAGCTTCCGTCTCGGCAGAAGTATGACATCGTTCGCTTGGTGGACACAAACCTCACGAATCTTTCATTCTGTGTTAGGATAGCAGTGAAACCAATGTCCAAAACACAACTCCATAACTAATAGTGGTTGGTGACTATTATTGGTAATCATGACTTTTCATGGGTCGTTTTCGATCGATTCTAATGATACACTGATCTCTTGTGTTGGAAAGAACGTTTGATTTTCTGACTGGCGGATAAAATTCGTCAATGCAGTAAATGATCCAACAACATGTTGTGATATGATGTTTCGTGGTAATGAGAAATCTTGAAGTCGCTGTAGCCTTTCTAGATCCGGCTTGGTCAATCGATGCAGAATTTCCTACCCTAGGGGCGTCATTTCTCTGGCAGTGATTGCACTTCTTTTTGTTGATTTTTAACCCGAAGAGCACTGTCGGATTTTTCTTATGATGTTCGGCGTTCACACGGCGCACGGTTATATTATCCATGTGAGCAAATGTGACGTACAACCCTTCGCTCTTGTTAAGTTTGCCTGTCACTCGTTGAAAACGCTAAACCTTTGGTCACTTCAAGCGCGGTGTACGGTGAAACTGGTAGAGGTTTCTGCAGTCTTCGAAGGTAATGCATGGTTTCTTTTCTTCCCCACTATTTGATGATAGGTGTTTTGTAAATCCAGAATGCTCAAAATAAAATACTCAAAGATTTTTTCCCACCATCTCATCAATCCTTGGTAGATGGTACGCGTCGAACTGAGTATACCGATTAGTCACTGTACTATAATCCATCACTATTCGTTTTCTGCCGTTTGTTCGTAATCAGTAATATCTCAGCATGCCAAAGAGAGCTATGATTCAATAATACGATCTCTCTAGACTGTCTCGGTTTCTGATCACCTAAACTTTTTCTCATATGCCGAGAGATGTCGCGATTTGGTTGCCATCGATCTACAATCTGATTCCAACTTTCCAAACGAAATGGGAGGTTTGATTTGGGCTTCATACAAACAGTATAAGGAGTATAACGTTTCCTCTCCACTCAACGGTATTTCAACTTTTTCGTGAGGTTTGGGAGAGTCATGACAAAGGAATACTTCAGCGCAAAGGTTAGGCAGCACAGGATGTTCGGTTCGTCCATAATAATTCTTGTAACGTATACTAACACAACACAACCGACGTAATGTTCTTAAATGCTCTCGCAGACCCACACGCCTTTTTGTAATAAACTCTTTTACCACATCTCTTGCACACCGCTTCTCTCACAGGACATATGAAACGCGGATGTGGATCATGACCATAAAAGTGGCATTTGCTACTGGCAACTGCCGATACGTTTTTACCGGGAAGTTATGAAAGAGGATGAAACTCAAAGAATGTTTCAGGATTCAAAGCAGGTTAAGCTGGAAGAAAACAGACAAAACATGCATCATACAGTAGGTCAACGAGACTGGACCTTGACGTGATGTGACGGCTTGCGCATCTCGATTACCTATTGGGCTAAACTGGACGGTGTGGCCACCACACTGATAGAGTCACTCATGCCAGGCAGGCCAATAGGTAGAGGTCTGACAAACCAGTCTCCTGGTCCTCCAGGTTGGAGGTTGGAAGAAGGTTGGCATAAAAATGGACGTTACGTAATGGCCTCCTCAGAACCCAACGCTTCAGGCCAACAAGTGTCCAGGTTGTTTCACCTTAATTATGCAACAGTCTCCGCTCATCGTCCCCCATTGATGATCATAGTAATCAAGCCAGTGCGATGAATTGGTCGTTGCTTATTTCATCGATACAATCAGTACTCGGATGCATTTTGACGGCTGGTCTGTTCATTACTCCATCGTCTACGTTTGGTTACTCCCCTCAGATCACTAACATAGTTCGAGGTTTATCCTTTTAACATTTCCACGATGCTGGCAGAATAATGAGTTTTCGACCGGGGTGCGTGTGGGATAGAATGCTTGTTAGGGCTTAGTGCCTTATGTTATTGTTCCCTGCCTTTCACTGTAATCTACTGGTGTGAATCTCGCTTTCCTCGCTCGCCTGAATACAGTGCTGGCCTCTCCAACCTGAGTCGGACTGGCACGCCTCAGCTTCTGGAGACTTAATTATCATGTCTCACAACTTATATCTCCGTCATTCTGAACGTCTAGGTGTCAGCGATTTGAATTGTATCATGTCAGTCCGTATACTACGTAAGACAGCTGTGGGAAACGATGAAGCGCGTGCTCCACGGTTTCCAACACAATATAGCGCTGTCGGTGTGACACGAGTGTGTCATGCGTAAGGTACATTAGAAGATGTTTAGACCAATTAATGTTTGCACCCTCGCGGTGTTTCCGATTGACACTAGTCCAAATTGTTGAGTATCGTTGACTATAAAAGCCAGATGGTAAAGGCAACGTGAATCGCTCGTTTAAACGGTTAACAGGGTGCCACTAATACTGACCGTCACCTATAGTAAGATCGATTGCGTTGAATATCTGGCCATTTTTTTAACTATCCTATGTGCACTCTGATCTGTTTCCCTTCATCCAACATATTTTTTTTTACATCTGTTCAAGCTCCAAATCCAGTAACGCATCCCGAGCTTTTCGAACCGTACTCACTTCCTAGGGACCCTGGTTCTAACAACTCCGGCTATTATGAGCTCATAGGTGTGCTCAGTCATCAGGGCCGCACAAGTTCCAGTGGACATTATGTAGCCTGGGTCAAGGTGAATGGTAGGTATCTCTAGTTTAGTGTGTTTTTACTCTTCTCACATGGTTTCATTTCATCGGGTCATCGTTTTTTCTGATGTTAAATGGATTGCCGTGCGATTTTATCAGATGATATAATTCTGTGGTATTGTTGATTCTATTGTAATGCTTTGTTAGTCGATAATTCGTAGGCCCAAACAAATGATCAGACTGATAGTTTAAAGACGTTGGGTTTGTTTTTATCTACGATAACATTGATTGTTGATAGAGTGGTAGTTTTAAAGTTCAAGATGATGTTTGCCAGTCTGTAGTGATCTGATTTTTGTTTCGGTTTGCCCATGAACTTCAGTTTCTTTGCGTCAATTAATGGTGAGCGACGAGACTGGTCGATGATAAGTAGTGTTCGATTCCTGGAATGGGCGTCTATTGACCCACTTAGCTGTTGGCTGTGGAATCTACTGCAAATGGCAGGTAATCAGGCTCACTAGCGTGAATGTTGCCACTTTCTTGATGGGTCACATACGGAATAAAGAGGTTTAGTGGAGTGATGCAGTCCAGAATATTTCTCGCGGATTTCGTTTTTGACTCTAGTGATACTCAACTGTTTGTGCTTACTTACTTGTTGAGGACAGTGCGTACGCGTGTATTTTGACCTCGATTATTGAAACCCGAACCCTGGGCTTTCGCGTCTCAGTTTTCATCAGAGGTTCATTCGAATTTTATTTGTTTATTCAATTATTTGTACTTGTACTTCGTTAAGTAGCTGTATGGACAGTATGTTATCACTGTGTATTACCAACATGTTGCTGTCAGCTATGATTACTCCTGACGTTTTTTTATGGCCTTGGTGTTGATTGTATTCCATTTTGTATATTTGTGGAGGTTCATACTAACTTGTCGAAGTGTATGTTACAGTAACTCGAATTGTCATTATCTGGCGGATCAGTCCATGGGGCATTCGGGATTCAGAAATCTAAATAGTCCATACTTTAGTTTGGTAACGGTCGGATCTGTTGTTAGTGATGCACACCATCTATAAAACGTTATCACTGTCTGTTGTGAATTTTCTTGCTTCCCTTTGACTTATTGGTGACTTTTTCTTCTTTCTGCCTATGATTAGTTATATTAGCTTGCTGTCAATAGACGTCATTTTCACGTATTTGGCTCATGTGATACACATGTTCACCTGCTCCCCATCGCAGTGGGTTTGCATTATCATTGCTTAACAATGAAAGCAGTTGGTAGTGAACAGTTATCTCTCTCATCACTTTTTTTATAACTCTGGTGCATAATCGTTTTTTTCATCAATCTAAATGCTGATCTGTTTTCTCTTCTGTTTATCCCGGAACTTCGGTGTACGTCTGTGTTTCGGCCGCCAACGTTTTTTGAACTTGTTACCTGAGTTGTGTTTTTATAGTCAGGAAAGTGAGCTTCACATGTCGTTTTTATGGCCGAGGTGTTATGAATTAACCATTTCTCAACAACTATCTGAAATTTGTTTCAATTTTCTTTTAACTTTTTTTAAAATTGAACAGACACTTGGATCAAATTTGACGATGATGTGGTCACGCCAGTTGCTTTAGAAGATATTTTGCGACTTTCTGGTGGCGGCGACTGGCATTGTGCTTACGTCTTGTTATATGGACCAAAACGATTACTGAAAGAGGCCTCGGAATCAGTGACCGCTACCAACGGGGAACCAGTTGCAACCGGTCCTGCAGTTGATGCCGGACTTACCAGCGCTTCGAAAGGCGATCGTAATACCACCTGAGTTATCGACTTGTTCCATAAAGCTTACTCTTTGCATCTGAGACAACCTACTCGTGCACTTGTTTTCTAACGGACATTGTGCGAATTTTAAGCGGCTATGTTGTTTCTGTTTGAGATCAACACGCGACTCCTTTCCACCCTAACTTAACACCTTCTTGTATAACTAACGTTTTTGTTTACTGTTGGACCATGGGAGGCAAAAAAGGTTGACGAGTTTATCGTTTGTTGATAATACGCGTCTTATCCTATACTCTTAACGCCTTCGATGTTTCTCGTCTGTCTACACTAAGTTTGCTTAAAGGGGTTTATTCGCTCCATGGTTCAGCTCGGTAGAGTTTAGTGCCTATTGACCGCTGATAAATGTGGCTACCAACTCCTACCGCTTGTTCGGCGGTTCAATGCTTTTGTTACACACAATTAGAGGTTGTCGGACGTGGTCAGCTTCACAATTTCCGTTGTCCGCAAATTTTCTGCTGATGTGCCACAGCCCTATTTGTCATTATGCAGCAATAATCCTCACCCGGCCTGCATGATCACAGGCAATCTCAAACAGACAGCTTGTTCTGGCTGTAAGTTCATGAACTCGAAACTAGGAAGGTGATAATTGCTCGTGCTTCTCGTCATTTTTTCGGCTGTTTTTTCCTACGGTCTGACCCGTTGGCTGATCGAATCGAGATTCAAACAGGTATCCTTTTGTGATATAGATCAGGTTTCTTATTTCAAAGAACGTTCATGTGGTTTTAATTCCAACAAAGTAAGTCACATTTTATTCTCCAGAGTTCCGAATCTACAACTCAGTTTGTCTCTACATAAAGAGTTCAAACATGAGTGCAACCGATAGTTTATTGTCAGTTTGAGAGTAAGCATCGTGAAACCTTAGATGAGGGACATTTTACTGTTTCGCTGTTCTGCTCCTGCGCGGAAGTATACGTGGACTCGTACTAGTCTGTTTAATTTTCAGGGAAGCTTCAACGTGATACGATTTGGGGCAGTAGAGCATTAGTGTGAACCACTGATGTATTGTCTTTGATAATGATGATGATGGGAAAAAAGCCAATTTTGTTTTGTCCGTCCTTCCCTCGAATAATACCCCGCTTGTTGCTTCTCGTTTGCTGCCATGTTTCGGAATGTGTGTTGGCAAACAACTGTTCAAACTTCACTCTCACATGCTCGAGTTCATGGGCGAATTCACGCCTGCTTACCGTTAGATTTAGCGCCTCGGTGAAAGTCGCTCAACATAGACCAGAAAGACGTTCTGTATTCATCATATCTGCATATTACTGCAACAGATAATGGTTCAGATGCTTTCTAAAATGCCTTCTTCAATTGTCTGAGCCAAATTACGCACTCAGATCTAATTGTGGTTGCTGGTGGTATGGAAAACTGCTGGGCAGTATATCTGGATGAAGAGACCTACTTGTTCGAGCGGACCAAAGTGAAAAGGAAGGCATCTTTCCATCATGGAACTGCTGGGTGCTTTGATTCGTGGATGTACTGGCTGTCTATAAGGTTCTAGCGAGGCTGCATGATAAAGGTAGCTCGTATTTACGGCCTGGAGCGAGTTGACAGATGGACTGAACACCGGAAAATGTTTTGATTATTCATAGCCAGCTTATTCAGTTGTAAACGATGGAGACTGTGTGGTTATGTGCGGATTTCTCAATGGTCCCCCGTAGGAAACAAGTGATTTTGAAACTTAAGTTGTCGTGCCCTAGTAAGGCCGGAGGTCCAGACTGTAACGAGATTGTGCTGGAGCGGTTCCTTTGTTAGAGGAGGTTCAATCATTCAATGTTCGCGCACAAGCTGATTCAGACGGATTTATGGTTAGACTGGCGCCAATCGTTCATACACGGTAATCAACTGCTGTTGGATACGCATATGTTGCAAACAACCGAGTTGCTAAATGCAAGGTCGTGGAACAACACAGCAACAAACTTGCGAATCAGAACTCGAGAACGCCTGTCGCTTAATAGCAATCGTGAATACTGTTCCTCTATAAAAAGGTGTTTTTCCAATAAATTGGGATTTTTTAGTGCTGCTCAGACTCCAGTTCTGATTTTTCTCGATTGGGTAGCTCAGTACGTGACACAGACTTTGCTCCTCTGCAAAAGTGGTGGAGAAATTCTTACCTGAACTCACCGCACTTATTTCTATTTGGCAATCTGAAGAGGCGTCTTTTGACTGGTGCTTGCGAATACTTCCATTTTCACGATGTAGCGCCGAGACTTCATGTGACAACCACAGAGGTATTAACCTTGTCTCTAACGCATCCGAGATGTGGCAGCTGTTGAAACACAGAAACAGAGACAAAAAACCGAATAGATATCTGGCCTGGCGATGAGTGGGTAAATCATACCTTCATCTTGCGACATGCACTGGGGCATCAGTACTCCTTCTATCAGCCATCGTTCGTGATATTTTCGCACCTAGATGCAGCTGTTGGCTCGCTTGTTTGACATACTGTCCCAGTGAAGTGTATTAGTTCATTGAATTCGTTGTATGGCCACTGTGAATGCGGAGTGTGCATTCGCGAACAACTGTCGCGCGTTCTTCACTTCAAGGGGCGTCCGGTGAGGACATCCAGTCATCCTTGTCAGTGAAGTGAATGACGTTATTCTGCTGGAAGCTCTCGGAATGAAGCTTCTACCACGTAGTAAGCTGATTGATTTCGAGTATAGGAACAAAGTTACTTTGCTTGATTCTACTGAGAGCATGCATACCATACTGACTCGGTTAGGTGATGTAGCTGGTTTGTATGACATGCGCTTTACACCTTCAAATTGTAGTGTTACAAGATTAGGTTGGCACTGACCCTTTCTCCGTTATTGATGTTGGGCCGCTTGAGTCAATCGATGGCTGCACTGGACTTGGGTTATGTTATCTCGTCAGCTGTTATTATTATTGTCGAGATGTCCGCGAGAATAACGAAATTGTATAGTACACTTGCCAACCTCCGTCATTTGTGGATCGCAAAGACTCATTTGTCGTTTGAAAACAAAATTTGCAATGCCTGTGCGACCATTTTACTGTTTCATAGTCCTGGCATGTTCTTGCAGAATGTGCATGTAGACTTGGTACTCGGCCACCGTTGATTGTGAACACTGTCCCTTGATGCGTATTTTAGTAATGTATAAGTTCGCGACTGATAACGGAATTGGGGGGAATGTTTAGTCTCATTCTCTGTACGCCAACAACGCCTCTTCGTAAGAAACCGTACGGTTGTTATGCAGTGATACGGTCACAGGCCATGAAAACCTTGACCGCGGAGCAAGGGTGGTAGGTGCCATCTGTTTGGTTGGAAAGTTCGTGACCACCCACACCGCTGTTTCAAAACTCTGATGTAGCAATGTGTCAGTCAGTGTCGAGCGTGTATCCGCAAGGTTAGCATTTCTCTTTCCTGAAGCTTCATTGTTTCGTAATTAATTGTCTTGCTCCACACCCTGTCCGAACAAGGACGAACTCTGTCATTGAGCGTCGGTTTGACGGTGGGCATCATCAATTCCGTAGATACTCTGGAGTGGAAAGTGGATCTGACCAGATATGCCTATCAAGCCGAAGGGGTTCATGAGAGTAATCTATTATTGTGCTTCCTTTGTGTTGGAAGCCTGTACTGAAGACAGCTGTTCACACTCTTTGGATAGGGTCCAGCCATCCAACGGTTCCCAGAGCATCTCGTAAATCCTATCTATCTGGTAATCCTTACATGCTCCATTCACCCCTTTAATGGAGCCGGTGGTCGACGGAACTGTTCGTACGTCTCCCACATATTAAAATTATGACTTCTAATTTTCTCAAGCCAACCATCGATGATGCGCTTATCGGCTCACTCCCACGAATATCGACCTCCACCCCCGCCTCATGGTAGCTATCACACCGTTGTCACGAGTAGGCAGTGCGGTGTTCAAGAGGCATGTTTTTTTCAGAACGGTCGAGTAAGAGAGTGCGCGGCTTCAGTTTCCCTAATGTATGCAGAGATCTTTAGCTGAGCATTACTCGTGAGAAAATCAGTCTGTAGAGAGCATCCACGCACAAGCTTAGTATTTTTGTGCTTTTGGTTGTGTAACTAGACACAACAGAGGTAACGGTTCTGGTATTCAAACAGATGTGGTGAATCGCATGACCGGTCGTTGCGCTACCATAGCAGTCGAAAGTTTCTGCCTAGCACTACCCCGTTGAACGTCAATAGAGGACTTCCTAGTGTTTAGTGTGGTCGGGCTAGACGTAAAGTCATCAGACCGACATCCAACAAAGTACAGTTGATTTCAGCCGCTAAATCGACTTGAGTCCCAATTTGACACGGTTCAAACAACAGACGGTGGATGAAACCCTTCTACAGTGCAGTGCGTCTTATAATTACCGTTCACTTATCATTTTTAGTTCGTGTGTAAGATGTTGGTGTCTTGATATGATTTGTCTGAGTTGACGTTTATGGACCATATAAACTAAATATCTTTCCATTTATTTGAACCTGGAGTTTATAGTTCTTATGATGGTTGTACAACACATGCACAACCATTGATGTACTGCTGCACATGGCGGCGGTACAGTGTTTAGTCCTTAATTCAGAGTATTACAAACTAATATCGCAAAATAGAACTACCTGTTACTGAACATCTAAATCATCGTGCTGATCCGAATGAAGTCGAGGAGCGAGTCAAAAGGTTCAAACCATGGTACAGTTAGTTTTCGGGACGTGAAGAAGGAGAACCAATCAACATTCTTCGTCGCCACTGGTGATCTTCACTTATGCTCACTATTAAGTATTCTCATCCGCGGAGACGTTCCAGTGTCATCGCCATCCGACACATTGAAGAAATTGATTCCACAACATGTTTCTCGTCAACTTTCAGTCTACAGAACGTTCAAAGTTTAATTCACTGGTGCTCTCAATGAACACGAGCCTGTGTAAATTCCTATTCAACATGCGAAAGTGGGCTGCCGGTTGCAATTTCGATGACAAGTTGGGGGAGCGTCCGCATGTTTGATTGATTGCTGGTGGTGCTGGCCAAAGAGACAAATGCCGTAGATTCGTCTAATTCTGTGTGTACTGAATTTTATGACTCAACAGGTTATTTACGGATGCCTCAAATTCAAGTCGCGATGTGGGTATGAATCCATCTATGGTTCGGAACTGTGACGTGTTCACAATGAATATGTCAATAGAATTACTGTGCTTGACCATGGTTATATCCGCTACCTAGCCCATATCAAGTGGAATGATCGTATGAGGAGTGTGGCTGTTCGCCAGCGCTTATTCCAGCTGTCTCACAATGCATTACCGACTGGTCAGTTAATCAGGCTGCACAGCTTGCGAGGATTGTGCCAAGTAATTCGTACACTATCTGAGCCTCTACCATATCGCGCCTTCCATACTGAGATCACCGACAGTTTTGCAAAACCGCGTACCGGTCAAGCGACAATGCGGTCACGAACTACAAAAAATTTGGTCGTTCCATTGAGCAAAGTGCGCGGGAGTCATCTGCTTGTTTAGGGTCCTCGAGAGTATTCTAATCGCTAGCTGGAAACCCAATCCTTGGTGGCTGCGTGTCGCAGTTAATGGCGTACTTGCATCCGCGCCATCTTTACTACTTCTGCCTAACCTTGTTTTGTCAGTTTTTACCCTTTTCTGTTAAGTTTTCCCTTTCTAGGTCATTCCTTGTCACTGTCGCAGTGAGCAGCAACTGGAGTCACAATAATTCCCGACAGGCTGTTATCGTTAGAAGTAGTGCATGTACTGTGTAACAACCGCTGTTAAGTTGCATGGCTCTGATACTCAGATGAGGTCAACGGCAGCAGACATGCACATTGTTACTGGTCACCTTTTATTCCTTCCTGGTAAGTCTGACGTAATGGTGACTGGTAGTGCCGGTAAGATGATTCTGGTGCGGCTATTGATCTCAGAGAAAAGTCCAATCACCATGAGATTAACGGTTTTGAAACCGCTCATTTGTGCTCTCTCATTGACTACCAACTACAGCATTAATCCGGATGGAACTTATCAAAGCCGGTCAAACAGTTTCGTTGTTCGATATTCACTCAATGCAGGAAGAGCCGGGTGCAAGAAGACTCGGTTTTTCTGAAGCGCCGAATTATTATGTGCTGGTTGCTCTCATCAAACTAAAAGGGCCGACTGGAAAGTCTATTGGAATGCGGCAGCTACGATCAATTGTGGGCGATGTTTAATCTACATGTAAACCAAAATCCTCTACTACTCATCTGTAATCAAAATACCGCTCAACAAGTTAATGATTTCCGTGATTTCAACTTTGAAAGAAGTCCTAGTCGAGGGGTCATGGATTGGAGTTAACGGGCGTTAACTGTGTCTCCTCTTGAGGCGATCGGGCAACCTGATCATTACTCACAAGCGAAGGTGGATGGGTGTTTACATATGATAATTCGGTCGTGCCTAACGTGAGGTCAATGGCGCAGTGGTCAACACGGATGCCTCATGAACAGCGTGTCCTTGGTTCAAGTCCCGGCAGTGGCGATGATATGCACTACTGACGAGCTCTAATGAGAGCGAAACTTGAGTCTAGTGCTTCTTTTCGAAAGGGGCCGACTGGAAAGTTTATGGAAATGCGACAGCTGCGATTAGTTGTGGGTGAGTATAACTCGCCTATAGGCCAGGCCAGTCTTTGTTTTTATGAAAGAAGTTGATAAGTCATCTAGTGTAATGAGGATGAGCGATCGTACTATACTACTCACTCCGCTGCAATTCAGTAGTAGGGCCACAGCGTATATTTTAAAATCGAACAAGTCGCAGGAAGAAACATTGGAGTGCAGCATCGTCCAAAATGGTCGTAAAGGAACGTAAATGAACTGTGCATTGGCGTCTGTGGCAACGGAGACGGTCTGGCCCCGAGTACCGTGTGCAAATGAGTGGTTTTGTTTGTGGTTCTGTTTAAACGCTTAACCCATGTGTTGCTTTCTCAAATAAACAACCCCTGTGCCATCCGCGTTCTTGGCTCACAACACTAAGATATGTGATGTTTATAGATTGACATTGAGGAAATGTGCAAAAACAATCGAAGACCAGTGGATTCTGTGAAAGCTATTCATGATAGCAGGGTGTTCTCTAAAACCGACTTGACAAACACACTTCCAAATTCCATTTGAGCCTGACTCTCGAGAGCACGCTGTGACAGAAACGCCTTTGGAATTGGTTCAGTACAATTTTTTGCCGTTTGATTTATACTTTTTGATTGGGATATTCAAGACTGCCATTATTAAAACAGTTACTGATTTACCAGAATACGTGTATACCAGGACGATTCAATCACATACACGAACAGTGCATACGCACAGGATAAACAGTTTGTTGGAGCGATTAACAGATAAGTACGCTGCAACAAAGTCTTATAGTCGCTTGTTTCAAGTACGAGGGTTGAGCGTTCTTGGCTTCATGCTGAGTCCCGGTCGGTACATTTTTTTAAAATTCAAGATGAGTTTCGTTCACTAATGGGCTGTACTATTATCGGTTTATACCGAACTTTGGAACGAAAGCACAATCGTCGTTTACAGTTCAAACAGTAGAAACATGGACATGGACTCAAAAGATCAAGGTCCTCTGTGAAAGTTAATATAAACTGCAGTTTAAAGGCCGACATTAGTTCCATTTTCCACCCTAAAAATTAGGGTGCGTCCAGTGTCATCTTTGACATTAGTTTGGTTGGTGGTCGGAGATAAATTCGAATATCACGAGCAGCGTAAAACAGTTCGATTCGTTTCTCTTTAAAATAAAAATTAGACCGAAGAATTCGGTACTCTGACTTGAAAGCTATCTACTATATCAACACGTGTACGCGGACTGTTGTACACCAGTTTTTGGCAATTATTTTATTCTTTTTTTGATCAACTCATGCTCATGGTGACCTGAAGAATTTATCTACACTTGGCCTACCATTTCATTTATCATGCAAACACTTCGTAAACGCATCATCATCACAGGCTGCAACACATCAGTGGTTCACACTGATGCTTACTTGCCATACGTAAACGAATAAATCAAGGAGCAACTCCAGAGATCCCGCTGACGGACAGTGAATCAATTTTGTTCCTCCAGAATGTGACAATTATCTGGCAAAATCGTGTATCATCATTTGTGACCGACTGCTCAGCATTCATGGCTCATTGGTGCTGCAAACATTTTGTGATTACGCTCAAACGTGCCGTGTGTTCTAGTAATCCTGAAACATAGATGAAGTTGGATGTGTCTGTATCTTTCTGCCTCAGTCCCGGAACGCAGCCCATTGCAAATCTGAAGAGAGCCCATCGATGCTGTTTAAATCCGGGAGCTTGAGAGTAACGCTTCAATGTATGGATTCAACGGATGTGATATATTTTCGTGGAAACGATCTGCAATCGGCCAGAGGATTAATCACTTGCAAATTTGATAGCACGTTGGCAGAAATTACAGGTTTACACGATACCCCGGTTCGACAGAGACACTTATCAGACTCAATTCGGAAGCACTTGACACAGAACATCGGATGGAGCAGAAATTGAGTTATCCGAGGTGTCCGATGCACTAAGAACATCATCGCGACTGACACTCGTGAATGCAAAGGCTTCCTGCTCGTCCAACCCTCGATACAAAAGACAATCCAACGTCGCCTCATGATACATCATTATTAGACAAGCGTTTTCATCGTTACCTCTTCTGTTCTCCATGTTCTTCGTTCTCTATTAAACCAATTAGCGTACACGTTGTGATATTACATGTACTAATGACGACAGACTCGGAAACGTTTTGTTGCCGAAGCACATTCTTCAACCGTGTTCTTCTACCTGCCATCGCTTATTGCAGGTAGTGCAGGGCATTCTACCTGTTACTTACTCTGAAGGTTCGAATCCAAGTAAGATCCTCAGGGCCACTCGAAGTTATGAAGGTTACAAATAATCTTTCGGTTTTTGCTTCCTTTCATTGTGTCACATATTTATGGGATTGTCATCATCCAAATAAATAGTGCAACAACACAACAAAGACGGCTGGTTTTCCAAGTAATATGTTTGGAAATAGCTCCTGGGAATTCCAGACCTCAAACACACCCATAAATCATTTGAAGCTATTGGTTCATCACGTAAACAAAAGTACCAGAATTGTAGAGTGTTCTTAGACATGAATGGGGTGACATATACCTCGCTATTTGGGGTCTGATCCTCAGACAATTTGTTGAACTTTTCAGACAAAACGGAAGGAACGTTTTAGTAGCTCTCTCTGAAGAATAGTGTTCAAAGTATCTGCGAGTGTCAATTCAACTTAGTTTATATAGAAGCTTTCAAACGGGTTTGGTGACGTGTATTTTACTTTCAGTCTGATAACTGTAATATGAGGAGATTCGGCAAGAACGCGATAGTATAACATCGGATAGGCCGTACCTCTCTCTCTCTCTCCCTTTATAGACCTCATAAATAGGCGTACGTAAAGATGACAGCGTCAATTATCAACATAGTGAACATAGCTACATAAGCGAATCACTTTTCCATTGGAAACTTGTCCATTTGATCGCAACGGCAGGTCGTCACCAACAAAAGCTTATCAATATGTAACAGGTAAGCGAGACAGACATGAGGTGACTGTCAAACCCTATTTTTTTTCCTTCAAAATATACGGTTCCTTGTATTTACCAAATAAACGAAATAGTTCAAAGTGGAGTTGATTGCTGTCCTTCTTGAGTTTTCCACTTTTAAAATACGTTCATTTAGTTCGGTACGAAGCTTTTTTAATCATTCCAGGTCACTAAAATTCTTGAGCGATTATTTATCTGAAAACTATCAGTTTTCACCTCAAATTTTTCAGTCAGTGATCGTAATTTCAATTACCATTAACTGACATGGTTTCAGTCCTGTAGGGTGTTACTGTAGCGAAAAGGCGTCCAATAAAGCACATTATTGTCCGACATGCTAGTTAGCATGCTAAATGTGCGCTCGCGTTTATGATTCAGCATCCCAGTCCACAACATCCTCAGGTTTCTGCTCACGCGTCGTGTGCACTTCTGCGTGGTTTATGTGGGTGATCGGAGGTTTTTCCGCTTACTCTTCTTCGTCTGTTGGTCCGATTTCGTTGAGTGATGGCTCGCCCGGTCCCTCGTGTTGCCCCCCCATATATCCACAGTGGGCTTGGATCGTATTCCATAGCAGTGTGGACATATTTCTGCGAGTGTTAGAATAATCGCGCCTCCGATTTGGCCGTCCATTCTATTTTGCCTGCCATGTCTCGCCCGTTAGTCCGATCCGGTCGAGTGATGACTCTTCCGATTACTCCCGTTGTCCGCCATCCGCTCGTCGTGGGTTTTTCGGACGTAACTTCACCTCGCGTCGAGGTATTCTCCCGAGTGTTGAAACGCTCACACCTCCGGCCTGACAATCTATCACATTATGACAACAGGGCACATTTGGTTATCTTGAAAGTATGTAACTCATGTACTATATAAAGTATTTACACTAGACTTCGTGTGTGTTAGGATGACCAAATATGACTGCCACTATGTGAAGATGAGTGTATGGGCTGCACAGTAGACTGAAAATATAGTCTCCGAAGTCCATTTGCCGTCATAGTTCTGTACACTATCTTCGCATACGCTGGGTAATAATTTCGTCTTGTTGAGTTCGGGAATAGTTATTAGCGTTTATTGTTTATCCGTATTTTCGTTCTGAATTTGTGACTCCGTTCCCCGTTAACTTGACTGGCTAATCTAAAAGCGTTTTCATTTCAGTCAACTGTTTTATTGTTCATGTCCCTCGATTGAAAGTATAAATTCCAATTTTATCCAGTGACCGAATGGACTACTCCAAAGTTCAGTCTACTGTTGTCATCACTGCACAAGTCCAAGGAGGCTTGTTGGGCGTGTCCGCGTTTTGTACAGATGCACCAACACATTTTGATCAGCGTGCACGTTTCGGCCAGTCAGCTTGTGACGCAGCGCGTGTGAGTTCTCGTGTAGTGAGGACGAGCAATCGCACTAGTCTATTCACACCACTACTATTGAGTAGTAGGACAAGAGCATGGATTTTGACAATGAAGCGGTCACGGGAAAAATACAAGAAACATCGGAGTGCAGCATTACATGGAATGGTTCTCGATACATACAGTAACTGAGTGCTGTCGTCTGTGGCAACCGTGACGTTGTGGGCCCAACACCGTACGCAGATGAGTGTTTTTGTGTGTTATCATGTTGAAACCCACGTGTTGGTTTCCTGAATAAGTAACTCTTACGCCAACCGTGTTCTCGGCTCGTAACACTCATTTGGCTTACACCTACTTGTTAACCGATGGTGGTTAAGAGTGATTTCGGATGGGTAAAGGTACGCTGACCATGAGCCAAAAACGATAGCCACTGTTTAAATCTGAACGGAAGCGGCTAAATTGGGATCAAACAATACTTAAACTGAGGAATTTGGACACGCAGTTTATTTTGCACTGAGGTTTATCGACTTTTCATTGGTCTATTAACGGTTATCAACAACGTCCCCTACCGCTTACTCAGATTTTGATGAAGTACAACACATCTTCTACATTAGATCAATTCCGTTTATATATCTCTGTGTAACTCAGCACGTCAAAGCAGTAAATTACGTTCTGTTATTCAATTCGCACACCGCCACACACAACGAAACTGCCTGTCATACAACACCCCTCCCCTTTCCGAGGTTCTTTGGTTCCTCTGCATCTGTCCACGAATCCTCTCCGATCGACACGGGGTTTCCTCCCGGATTATTGATCTTCTGGTTTGCTGCGCCGGTATCCTGTGCCACGTTGCTAACTCTATGGCACGCACTCATTTTGTCTCCCCGTCCCTCTTGATCGTGTATACTGGGCCTCATCTGGAGATTACCAAATACGGACCTTTCCATTTAGGTAGAAGTTTAAACTGACTCTTCTCCATTGGGATGCAGTTATCTTCCGCTCTTCATCCCTAGTATTTGCGGGGATTCTCACGCTTCTTGTCAGAGCTTCAATCACCTTCCAGAAGACCTTGTCCTCATGTTGTAGACGCACTAGTGTTTGTGGGTCCTGCTCCATTACTAAGCCGTTGACTCCAAAAGTCACTTTGGGGAGTTCGTCGTCTATCTGCGGCCGAGAAAGAAAATCAGCGACGCAATTGCTCCAACCAGGCACATGATTGATCGTGAATTCATATTCCTGTAAACGTAATGCCCATCGGGCTAATTTGCCTCTCGGGTCCCTCGTAGTCCTGATCCACTCTAGAGGTTTGTGATCCGTCTCCTCGTGGAACTGTTGACCCAACAGGTATGGCCTCCATTTGTCCAGCGCCCAGACGATTGCCAAACATTTCTCCTCACTGGTTGAATACTTCTGCTCCGTTGGGATCAGGACCCTGCTGGCATATTCGATCACTCCTTCCCTTTGCTTGAGTACTGCCCCGATGCCACGGTCACTGGAATCTGCTGCTACGATAAACGTTTCTTTTGTATTCGGAAGTTTCAGCGTCAGTTGTTGCTCGTTTATCGCTTGTTGCACTCGCGTGAGAGCCCTCTGGGCATCGTTGGTCCACTCAAATTTCTTGTCTTTTCGAGAGAGTTCGTACAATGGCGATGTAATGGAGTGAAAATTTTTCACGAACCGACTGTAGTATCCTGCTCGACCCAAAAATTGTCTCAGCGTTCGTTTAGAATTTGGAGCGACGGCCTCTCTAATTGTCGATATTTTCTCTGGTAGAGGCCTGATTTCACCTTGACCCACTTTGTGTCCCAGTAACACCACCGATGACCGTCCGAGTTGCGACTTTTCGGCATTGATCCGGAGTCCTGAGTTCTTAATGCGATTTAAGACAGCATCTCTGTAGGCGGCATGTTCCGATTCCGTGATACTGTATATTACGATATCATCTCCATATATTACCACATTATCCAGTCGTTTTACCAGCTGAACCATCAGGCGTCGAAATGTGAACGGTGCTACGGATAGGCCAAACGGCATGCGCTTGAATTGATACTGTTTTTCGCCTACCGTAAATGCTGTTTTCTCACGATCCATGGGTTCGATCGGTACCTGTCAGTATCCGGAGCGTAAGTCCAAAACTGTGAACAACTTCGCCTGTTGCAGCTTGTCAAAAATGTCAGCGACGGACGGTATTGGCACAACATTGTTCCGTGTTACCTCATTCAGCCGTCTAAAATCCACGCAAAAGCGGTATGTCCCATTGAACTTCTTCACCAGGAGAACATGCGAATTGTACGGACTGTTG
Source organism: Paragonimus skrjabini miyazakii (assembly GCA_014338405.1). Taxonomy (NCBI): domain Eukaryota; kingdom Metazoa; phylum Platyhelminthes; class Trematoda; order Plagiorchiida; family Troglotrematidae; genus Paragonimus; species Paragonimus skrjabini miyazakii. The sequence continues at coordinate 93,128 of JTDE01002603.1, forward strand.
GCTTCTTCGATAACATCCTCTTTCAGCATGTTTTATACTTGCCTTTTTAATTCCTTATCAAGATGAACTGGTGTCCTGCGGGGTCCGTCCTGATCATCATGGACATCGGCTCTACGTTTTGCTTTTCTGCACTAGCAATCAACGAAATAGCCGCCCCTGTGTCGACCAAACACTGTTCTATCTCTCCGTCAACTTCAACCCTTGTATGTACGGCCCCCCTCTCAATCGCTCCCATTACTAGTTGACCCGCCCAATAAAAAGAACAATCATGAAACACTCTATTTTCAGACCACTGAAACCGCTGGATTGGGCAATCCTTCTTCCAGTGTCCATTTTTTCCACAGATGAAGCAACCTCCTAGTCGATCGTTCTGTCGTGATGATGTCCCCAAGGCAGCTACATCCGCTGCGAGTTGCTCCATTGTCTTCTGCATTTCTTCCAGCGTCTTCTTGTCCGTATTGCCGTTTACATCCACTGAGGCCACGGATATTACTACCAACTCCCGCATCGCCTTCGCAAGCTCATCAACGTCCATCAGCCGGGCGAAATGGGCAATACAGACTTGGTCGCGAACCGCCATCGGGAGACCTTCAATGAACTGCTCCGTTAACAACTGCCGTCGTGGTCCTTAATCCAATCCTGGCACAGCTCTATCTAGCAAACCTTGCAGAGTGGCGGCAGACTAGGATGGGTCCGCTCCTTGTCCAAGTCTGGCCGCCTTTAACCGCCGCATGGCCTCCTGGCGGTCGGCCGGGCTGTCAAACGCAGCCACCAACGCCTCCTTCGCAGCGGCCCACTCCATCTTCACAGGGCCCCTTCGCGCTGCGTACAGCACCGCTCTTGCCCTGCTCTTCACCAGCGTCCGCAGGGCAGCCAGCTTCCACGATCGGTCTTGACTCCGACCACTTCGGCCACGTCCTCGAAGTCCTCCAGGAACGTCCGGACGTCCCCATCCTCGGACAGCTGCGGCCAGGATGTCTTCATCCTTGCGTTCACTAGTTGTTGTGACTGCAAGAGACGCTTCGCCTGAGAATTCGTTTGTTGCTCAAACTCCCGTGCAGATCATGGCAAAAGTTAAACCACAAACGCGCACACTCATTCGCACGGCAGACATGCATTCACATATATCGGGTGGCGGTACGTTGTCATTCGCCT
>JTDE01002603.1:94382-105974 GCA_014338405.1 Paragonimus skrjabini miyazakii
TGGAACTTCTCCCATAACGTGTACACACTATTTCCATAGTCTCTTCTAGTCCATCGTCTTCCTGGTGTTCGGAGCTTGCCCTTTTGTTCCTGAATGTCGCCTGTCGGTAACATACTACTTGTGAGTAGTATACTACTCACAACGCAACTGCCTGTCACATAGCAGTACACCCCTTTTTGTTTAATTATTCATACCACTTCTGGATAATGGATCGTTTGGCTGCTAATCAATAATTAGGATTAACTCGATAGGGAGCATACACTGGAAGTAACTCATTCAATATAACTGTCAGCCTTGCAATATCAAGATGTATGTGATAATGACTGTAATCTCCAAGCCTTTTTTGAGCACTATAGACTGCAGTGACTTGCTTCCATTATTGTGCTTGGACGACCTCACAGTTCTGTCTATACCACAGTATTCTTTCCGATAAGGAACATCTTTAGAAAAGTCCAAACTAGTAATGTAGATGTTTGTCATTAGATAGAGGGGCACTTTAATTTTCTGGAACACGGTTGTAATGTGAGTTCAACACAATGAGTAGCTTGCATGAACAGTCAAAACAGACACGTTGTCTTGATCAACACTGGGATGTCATCAGCATTATTTTGATAAATAAACGTACTCTCGAACTAACAGTGGGAAGCATACTAATGAATGGTCCATACATGAAGCTTCCGTGAATGATAACGCAACTATCACGCAATAGCAGTGGATTCCATGTTGACGTCAAAAGTAACAGTACCTAGAGATTGTTCGAACTGAATTTTGTAAAACAAACAACGGACTTGTCACTATGAGATTATCCAAGACTGATAGTTCCACAGAAAAACGAATACAGACTACCTAATATATGTTTAGGTTCAGTTGGCCTAGGTAGAACCAGATACCCGTGATTCGAACTCCTAAACTCTCTACCAGAACTAGATGATTAGTAATGTCACGTGGACTACCATCTGGATCCGTACATTTTCCACTTGGTTCAGAAAATCAAATTCGTTTTTCAAGTCAACTGAATGACCATTAGGCTTATTCCTGTTTCGTGTGTAAATTCGAAATCAACCTAGTGGAATGATCTGTGAAGATGGCTCACGAACGGACTTATGTACTTCAGTGGTCCAACCCGCGAATATTGTGTAATCAAGTCGCATGTTATTCGATAAGACTTCCGAACTGTTTCTTTTTAAAGGATTAGGTTCATTTCACTTCCGAAAGGTGTTTATAAACTCTTCCGATATTGTGGTCATTGTATTGGGTGAATACAGAGGCCAACAAATGAAAAATATTTGTATTATGCTTCCTATGTTGAATTTGTCAATCAAACCAGCGGGACTTGTGCAGAGGCATCTAACTTTGGACATATCATTTTGGAATGTGCAAGTATAGGATGTAATTATTTTTGAGTGGTAAGTTAATCTGATGACATTCAGACCAAAATAGCGATATCAGAGCGAAGATAGAAAAAAACATGGATGAAAATTACTAGATCGGGTAGAAAGAACCAGTCCAATGTTTAACGAAGATAGATGGTTTTGGAATGTGATGGATGCGGGAACTTGATGTTTATTTCTGCTTTTCTTCTGAAGGCACACAAACCGCAATAGTGCTGTGAAAATGCTCGTAGCTTGAAGTTGTTCTGGTACAGACTGGCGTTTAGTTATCATCATTCTCGTTGACAGCATCGCTGTCTGAAATGATAGAAAATGGGAGTGTTTTATGGGACAATCGATTACCAGTCCATTTGCGTTGTTTGTTTAGGTTAAAGTTCCGGCTATACTCTGCTACTCAACATTTTTGAGTAGCTTGTGGTCTGAATGAACTCAGTGAGGAGTACTTCTCTGATTCGCACAAGATGGAGATAAAACCACCAAGTGTTTTGCACGAACGAATTCATGATATGAAATCGGAATAAATGCAGAATGCTTTACACTCATTACATCGACTTTTCTATTAGGTGGGACCACTCCATTCCTGAGGCGAACAGCATTGCTGACTCCGCCGTTCCTTTAGAGGTCATTTGGTTCAGGGTAAGTTGTTTCAGCAATGAAATATTACACGTTCCGTAATGGATTCCGACTCATAATCACCGGTTAGCGCAAAGTAAAGTGATAATCCTTTTTGTATGCGTGTAAGTTAAACACTACCTAGGGGTAATTGAAGTAGTCCATTACACAGTTTTTCATCAAATCACTTAACTGGACGTAAAATACTTAGTCGCACTTGGTGTGCTGCATACTGTCAGGCAAGTAAAACTTATGTAAGAGCCATCGAGATAACCGGTATATGAATTCTCTGTCGTATGAATGGTAGTATATTTTGTAACTAGAGAGCTGTCTGAAAGTATTCTGGAGGTAATGGCCAACATTGATTATACAGGTTTTTTTCCGTGTCTTTTCATCCGACTATTAAATTCCACTAAGTAATCTGTGAAGGGCAACACGAACAGGAGTAAGGATTGGATATATGAGTATTCTAGGGCCTTAGTCTTAGTTACTAATTCTGCTGAGCTATAACACAAATATTTTTCACCTACCTTTACCAAAAAGCCTTCCAGTTCATAACAAAGAAATCTCAGGTTATAAAGCCTGTTTGTAAGAAAGTCTGACAAAACTATGGAATAATATCACAAAATCGCTCACCATCTTTAGGTTCGTCACCGTGTTCACTTCGTTGATCGCCCGTTTTTTCTGAAATTGAGAGTGTTTAACAATAGTGTGAGCACTATTGAAATTTAATTTAAAGTTCACAAGGATAAACGGTGCGGAAATATGTCGTTTCATGGTATGGAACAGCCGGCGTACACTTACTGGGTCTGTTATGAGGCACAGAAAACAGTGAAGTCGTGAATGATAAGAAGTGAGAGTGTTTCCCGATACTGTCTGGCTAATAACACCTTGCTTTCAATCACAGTTTAGTTGTTTTCTGTTAGGTGTAGGCAAATTGATGTTGAATAGTTTAAAGTAGACTCGAATTTTTGTATTAGTGGGGTTGCATCCCTTCCGTTTTCTCGCCTCATATTGTAAGTTTGTTTCTTCTCTCCATCCTTGGGTGACAAGTGAGCATTTGCGCAAGACAATGACATTGGTCTGTGTGCTTGTGAATTATACAGAAGAAGGGAAAACTTAACGTCGAAACGACATGATAATCAAATGTGAACCACCATTGAGATAAACTGTGATAATCCTAAATGGGTCACATGGAGACAGCTTGCTTGCCTTCAGAGTTTCCACAGAGAAAGAGGTTGGTCTTTTGAATCAGCGTTAAAAGTGTCCGAAAAGGAGCACAAGTTAACGGCAGTTGGAGAGACTTAAATTCGTATGCATGACGGCAGAATGTCCCCATCGCTTTCGACGCTCGATTTGCTTTGCAGATGATTGTATCGTCCAACATGAGACTCAGAAAGCGAACCACCAAAATGATGTGTGACGCATTGTTTGACATGGTGGTCTAAGTGACAATGAAACAAAGACCATGCAGTAAAAGTCGTGTTAATCAACTGTTAGATATGGACAGTCCACCATGAGCAGCGTCGAACTTATCAAAACTATTGCTAAAAGTTTCATATCATAGTTGTCGAAAAATCGGCGAGAATTGTTATCATCCTACGAAACAGTATACAGGTCTTAATGACAACCAATCTTTAGGTTAAATGCTATAGTTCTCAAACACATTATACTCGGACTCACTGAAATATTTCTAAGGGCATTCTGTATACGCGTCAAGGCTGCCTATGCGCCCAACACATGCTGAGATATTAGCTGCGTTCTGATTGGTCGCGCCCTCACGACCAACGTTCCATTCGTCCACGCTACCCCTTGTAAACGCAACAATATGCTATTTACTCCTACTGAGTCACGTGTTCTCTCCACCGCTGTTTTTGCCTGTCTAGCTTGATTCAGACAGCGCCTGAACAGGGATACAACAGGGCGTGTTACATTTTTTGTAACTAGCACAACAGTTCTGGCCTGAATGTTGCCAAAACCTTTATTTATTCACAAAGGTGACTCACTAAAAATAAAACACTTAGATGAAATAAGGCACAAACTCAGTTTTTATCTTAAAACTTATGGTTCAATCCACATCAGGTAGACTGTATGCCATTCAAGTTGACAGGTTTGCCAGAAAGGCAAATTACATATCTTTGTAAGTTGTAATGTACTGACTTTTTTTATGGAAATGTAGTTATTCTCAAACCAAACACGAGTGAATGATGCAGTCATTTTCGCAAGCAAGATAAGTAGCTTTGGATATAGAATGTCACCAGCAGTAATTTCGATGGGAACACAAGAAGGCGATTCTTGAATTGTTTGTCTCGCTATTAGTGTTTCTTAACTGCCTATTGCGGACAAGCTTAGGAAAATCTTATGGTTGAAGTATTTCGGTGGTGATCCTTAACTTTCTCTTGTGGATAAGCCTATGAGAATCACGGACTTTGTCTTCTCTTTGTGCTACTCATGATTGCTAGCTGGAAATAAACTCAATACCGGAGTCCCTAACTTTGAACAGCGGATGAGCGCCGTTCGACAGAAACGATGAATGACCGACTTTTTTCACATTTGTTTAGCTACTCATGAGTACTACTTCACATCATGAAAGCTTCGTAGACACTGTGATATAAGTGTTGATGTAGTTACGGTTTCATTTGAAAGAGCACTTGTAGTCTCAAATTATTAGCCAAGCAATGATCGTGAATTCGAACAATAGGCTGTCTGATCCTTTATATGCAAGCAGTCAGTTCCTTCATACTATTTTGTTCATGGAAATCTGGCTGTTGGCATCGATTATTCATATGTTAGATCAAACTCATATTTCTCACTATAGTGGCACAGTAGTTCCACGTACACTCATTAAAAATGGATACCCAGTGAGCTTCAGAGATTAAACATTTATAGTCTGGTACGAAATGTGAACTCGTTGAGATGGTGGAGATGAAGCTGACTTTTATCGGTGCGTCATATAAGGATAATTCTTTTTGTGTGCATGTAAGTTGAACATCACCCGCCGGTATTTGGAATAGTCTATTACACAGATTTTCATCAAATCGTTTAATGTGACGTAACGTACTTAGTCGCACTCGGAGTGCTGCATACTGTCAAATTAGTAAAGTCTACGTAAGAATAGTCATCGAGATAACCGGTACATGAATCCTAATTCAAAAGCGAATCCTCATACGATGTCTGACGGGTCGGGCATTAAAGATCTGCACCCCTGACACTTTACAAGCTCAGCTAGACTTTCTACAGGAAGTGTTCATGCAGAATGGCTACTCAGTGCGTTTAATTCAGAAGGCGATGCAGGCGGTAGAGTTGTGAATAAGAAGCCTGCGTTTATTAGTCTTCCTTTCAAGGGAGATCCCATGGCCGACGTTACCTCGAGAAAGCTCAAAAAGTCCGTTGAAACAACCTACCTTGCCACTCAATTGGCGTGAGTTTTCGTTCAAAACCTGTTTTCACGTCACAACTCAAAGACAAACTTCAATGTTCTACAACCAGCTGTTGTGTGTACTCATGTGTTTGCTCGTGTCGAGCATCATACATTAGTCGTACTACAAGGCGATTGTCTGACATAGCGCGTGAACATCATCCTGCGTGGTGGAATAGCGTTGTGATTGAAACGGTTACAAGCGCGACTGTTGCTCGTTTGACTGACTCTAATCATTCTGTCAGTAAGAAAGATGCTTTTCAGATTGTTTACTGAGTGCCAAGAAATCGATCAAAGATGGTGGGATTCCGAATATTGACCGCTGTCGAGGCCATTAGTATCTCCTTACGCAACCTTGACCTCTGCGCCCAGAAGAAGTTCGTCCCGAACCATACTGCCACCTTGACGAGGTTGGGTAAAACCGCGTGGTTGTCAAGCAACAACGTGATTACGAAATATGAAGACCCTAACTTTTTCACTGAGCAAAGTGGGTAGGTGTCGTTTGCCTGGATGGGGTCCTCGTGATCACTCAAACCGCTGGTTAGAGACGCTATCCGAGATGGTGATGTGTCGCAGTCAACGGCGGACCTGTATCCATAACATTTCTAGTTCTTCCTGTTAGTCTTCTTTTAATAGTGTTCAACCTTCTTAGTGATGTTTTCTTCTAGGATATTTCACGTCACTGTTGAGGTGAGCGGCGGTTCGAACCACCGTTTGGTTAGGCTCATGGCTGCTGTGATGATGATGATGATGAGAAGAAGAAGAAGAAGTTTGTATGGACATTTAATCTCGTCTGGCCGATAACCAATCAAGCTTACGATTCGGATCAGTGATTGCGTAACTGGTGACACACTGTCCATAACCTCTATTGACCGTTTTTCTGATTCACCTCAGTTACTGTTTTCATATTTATTGTGTTGTAATTAGCCTGATGACCAAACACAGAAAACACGTCTTGTTCGCTACTTTGTCTTTCACATATAATGATGAGGTTAACAGCGAAATGGCTAACAGTAAACTTTTAAATGCGATCGAGAATGTCTAACGGGCAACACGACATATCGTTACTGGCGCCACGCCTTGAGGATAGTTTGCCAAAGTTCAATTCGTCTTCCTCTAATTACTGCCTCAGCTGTCGTTGCCAAGCTGTCTACCTTAAGCGAACCACAAGGCAGTCATCGGATAGAATTCGTGAACACCACTCGAAATTGTTTTTATAATGGTTCGAGTAAGCGCAGTTCAAGCTCAATCTGGACCCACGTGATTGACGCTATCCATCGAATTAAACCGTGTGAAGCGTCTCGATTCATCTACAATGCCCGTCAAGCCTACTCAAGACCCGTCAGCATGCGACTGTTATCAACAACCGAGGTGTTTGCCCTCCGATTCTGTGATTCATGCCTGCCTGCACAAAAACAATTCGTACAGACCTTTCACCATCCTTGGCTTTCCGTCCTAAAGCCCCTCGAAACCCGGCCGACCACTAACCGAATGACGTTGTCAGTTGTGGCTAGCGCATTTGTCACTCCTTCTCACACGCAAACACCATCACCTCCCTCAATTAGATTGTGATACAATCCACCCTGTGAGACATTTAGTTATCCACCTGAATTGTTTTATTGATCCATATTTAAGCCGTGCACAATTCATGTAATTTTAGAATCTTGATGAGAACTGACGAAACGTCGATTTGTTCCCAGAATTTTTAAATAATACATACCCTATTAATGTAATGTGATGAATACAGCTACATTATTGATGAAAGTTTGAAGGTTTAAAGATAGTACATTCTGAAAACAATCGAAGAGGTTGTAAATACTTTACTGTTATCCACTCTGCATCATATTGTGGCGAAAAGGCGTCCAATAAGACACAATCTTTATTGTCCAACTCGCTAGTTACCATGCCACAGGAGCGCTCGCGATTTTGAATCACAATTCCAGTCCACAACACCCCCTGGTTTCCGCCCGCACGTCGTGTGCACTTCTACCCGGTTTAGGTGTGTGATTTGCGCCTTCTACCTGGGGGTTTTCTGCCTGCTTTTCCTTGGCCGTTGATCCGATTTCGTTGAGCGATAGCTTGTCCGATCGCTCGTGCTGTCCTCCGTCTATCAACCGTGGGCTTTGACTGTAATCCACAGCTGGGCCGAGATATTCCTGAGAGTGTCGGAATAATCACGCCTTCAATTTGGTCATTCATTCTATTCCGGCTGCCACGTCTCGCCTGTTGGTCCGATCCGGTCGAGCGATGACTCATCCGGTAGCCCACGCCGTTCTCCATCCGCTCGCCGTGGGTTTTTGAACGCACCTCCCCCTGTGTTGGGGTATTCCGCCGAGAGCTGGAATGCTCGCACTTCCTGCCTGGCAATCCCCCACAATATGCTTCGTTTTGAATGAGACTGGGGTTTGTCCAATTAAATGCGTAGTCACCTACTCAGTAGAACATGTTCTTCCGCAAGGAATGAACCATTAATTAATAGGATGGTTTAAATTAAAAATATCAAGGAGCACCTACCAAAGTTGCTTCATTAGTTCCACCCGACCGGATGTAAATCTATCAGGTTGAAGCGTGATTGTGGGGTTTTATGTTTACGTGAGTCGAAAATTGAAAGAAGTTTGTGATCGAATTGAGGTAGACATATTTTGATCATCTTGTAAGTAGCTGGAAATAAACTGATTATTTCACATACTCGCGCTTGCCAAACAACTGTCAGTCAAGCTGAAAATGACCACTTGATCGCTTTTGTTCACCTTCTTGAAGCTTCACGTGATTAAACAAAAAAAGGGACGGGTTGTTTGAAAGTTGTCAATCAACACAATTCATACACACACGGTGAACCATATGAGTTATATTGTTGTGACCGTAAATGGCGCTTGGCCCGTACAGATCATGTCAAAAATTAAACCACAAACGCGCACAATCAATTCACACGGCAGACATGCATTCACATATATCGGGTGGCAGTACGTTGTCATTCGCCTTGATGGAACTTCTCCTATAACGTGTATACACTATTTCCATAGTCTCTTCTAGTCCATCGTCTTCCTGGTGCTCGGAGCTTGCCCTTTTGTTCCTGAATGTCGCCTGTCGGTGACATACTACTTGTGAGTAGTATACCACTCACAACGAAACTGCCTGTCATACAACACTCCTCCCCCTTCCGAGGTTCTTTGGTTCCTCTGCATCTGTTCACGAATCCTCTCCGATCAACGTGGTGTTTTCTCCCGGATTATTGATTTTCTGGTTCGTCGGTAAAACTTTTGCCAACCTACGGATGATCTGTACTGCAAAGCCCATCCAGAACACAGTTTTTCAACTATTGATTAGGCGAGCGATGCTCACCAGCTGTTGAATACACGGGGTCAGTGACCGGTGTTTTGTCAATGTATTTTTAGTTATGCCATTTGAAATGCAGCCGTAGGAATGAGAAAATGGTAAGGGGTGATTCATATAACTGTAGGAATAAGTGAATATGGTATTGCAGTGGTCAGATATGTGAACATATGTTAACAATGTACGAGCACAATCTTCTTGAATCCCATCTCGCATTAGCCAGCTAAACCGAAATGGAATGCCTTTGAAGCGCACTGGAAAAGTTGACTGGGGAAGTGGCGGGTTTGAAGATGAGGAAGGAGGATAACCTTAGCGACGTCTGCTATCGATGCGGAAGACATGGACACTGGCGAAGAGTTTGTCTGCTATGCAAGAAAAAGCCGTACTTAAATATACGTTTCAATCACTGTCTTTTGTCTGGGAAAGGAGATCCGTTAATAGGGGCAGTTGATAGGATGGCAGTTAAGGCTAGGCAGGAAATCAATGGTAGCTCGGAGTGCTGTTTGATTGACACTGGGACCGCGATTTCATTGATTGGACCGAGGCTAGGAAAGATTGTTCAGCCGTGTGCGAATGTCGATCGAACATTCGTTGGGTTTACGCTCAAAGTTAATGGCCTGACAGAATGTGGTGTCCGAATCAATGGACACGTGGTCAAAAAACCGTTTGTCATGTCATCCGACGCATGTCAGACTATATTGGGAGCGGATTTTCTTGACCGCGCTGAGGCCATGATTGTTTTGAAGCATGATAAGCTGGTAACAAACTATGGTATGTTTCCATTAATGAGAAAACGCAAATCCCAGCCTAGACAAATTGAAGCGAACACACCGGGAGCAATACCAACCTGTGACAATCGGTCGCTGAACGAAGTGGTATGCAAATTCTGAACGTTGTTCACCACGGATCAAGAGCCATTTGGCTTCTGTGACCGGATTGAACATGAAATCTCCATCAAGTCAGACCAATTTCGACCATTCGGGCCCAGAAGAATACCAGTAAACCTGCAGCCGGCAATTGAACGACAAGTGAATTTTCGATTTTGTGTCGACTTCAGACGGCTGAACGAGATGACGTTCAGTAAAGTCGTTTCAGTTCCAGTGATGGCAGAGATTTTCGCCAAGCTACAGAATGCCAGGTTATTTACAGTGCTAGACGTGCGGTCTGGATGATGGCAAGTTACAATCAACCAATCGGACCGAGATGAAAACGGCGTTTACAGTGAGAAAGAAGCAATACCGCTTCAGACGCATGCCGTTTGGACTGTCAGGCGCCCTTTTCACTTTCAGACGACTGATGTTGAAGGTGCTGGAAAGACTGAACAATACTGTTGTCTTTGGAGACGATAAAGTCATCTACGGCGCGAATGAGACAGAACATTCAGGACAAGTGTAGCTGTATTGCAGAAGACTGAACAAGCCGGTCTACAAATCAGCAGTCCAAAGTCTCAGCTGGCGAAACGAACGGTGGTGCTACTCGGTCACAAGGTCGGTCAGGGAAAGGTTCAATCATTGCCCGAGAAACTGCTGGCGACCGAGGCCATACCGGTGCAGACACCGAAGAGGACGTTGCGACAGTTTCTCAGTCACGTTGGGTTCTATAGGCGTTTCAACAAAAACTTCAATGAACTCGCTAGCCCTTTATACGAAATTCTCAGGAAGAATTGTCGATTTCACAGGTCAGAAGAGGCCAACCATGCGTTCATCGAGATTCAACAGTTGACGAAGAAGGGACCGTTGACCCTGAAATTGCCAGTGGCTGGACAGAGCTTCGTTATCGCGACGGATGCGAGTGATGTGGGACTCGGAGCTATACTGAAGCGGGAAGGCGGTGTTGTGGAATATGCCAGTCAGGTGCTAATTCCTGCCGGAAGAAACTACTCAACTACAGAGAAGGAGTGTCCGGCGATCGTATGGGCCTTGGAAAAATGTAGACCGAACTTAGTCGGCCGACGTTTCCATGTGGAGACCGACCACAAACCGTTGGGGTGGGTTGACTTGGCGAAAGACCCTCGAGAGAAGCTGGCCCGTTGAGCGTTGCGGCTTCACAATTCACCACGTAGCGGGAAAAGAGAACTATGTTCCAGGTTTGTTGCCCCGAACGCAACACATGGATGAAGTCCACAAGGACGTGATCGGAGTTAATAGTACTGATTTGGAGAGCGATCCAGGAAAGTTACAAGCAACGCAGAAGATGGATACGACAATCCTGGCAGTGACTGACCATCTTCTGCCGGGAGAACAACCGCCAGAAAACGAAGGGGATCCGGAGGTGAAGGGTTTCAGAATGTGCTGGTCAGACTTGCGGTTAAATAGTACCGGAATTTGGAAGCGCCAACTGCGGGATAGAATAAGCGTGCCTGTTATACCGACGGAGTTGAGACAGACAATTGTGAAAGAATCTCACCCACTGGTTCATACGCGATGTCATCGAACTTATGAAATGCTGAAGCAAAGGGCGTACTGGCCGGGAATGAAAGATGATGTCAACACATATGAGCAGGCATGTCAGAAATGTCAGCTGTTGAGTAGCTCCAACTACCTCAGTCAATATCCTATACACCCAATTCCGGTCAATGAGATTGGGGAATTATGGTCGGTGGATGTGATGGACCCCGTCCCAGTAACCAGATCTAGAAATCAGTACATCATAGTCATGACGGAACATTTCACAAGATGGATCGAAGCAGCCGCCATGCCCGATCAGCGTGCAAGCACTGTGTGCAGGGCGGTGATGGAACACATCGTTGCAGATCATGGAATACCGCAGAACATATTGACTGATCAAGTTCCATGCTTCGGAAGTGAGCAGTTTCGGAACTACTTGGAGTGTTTGGGC
>JTDE01002604.1:24145-55462 GCA_014338405.1 Paragonimus skrjabini miyazakii
TTTAAAATGCTCAGTTTGTTGATTGCGAATAACTGCATTGTCTCTGCGTTTGGCATTGCCCCCGATGAAAGAGCAACTTGGCGCGTCAGAGCATCCTCCTTTTTTTCACGTACCTTCACAATGCACTTATAATTTCGCATTTGTTTCATGGAACATGCAGTGCTTCTGATTACTTGTCATCCTCTCAGACCCATCTTCTCTCTTCTTCAAGGTACTTAGCGTTCATGTTTGGGTGTCGTTTGTTGATGTAGAAGCTCTCTTGATGTTTAATCTGTCGCGTTTTTTGCAAGTTATAATAGACTACTTGAAACATATATTCTTCAATGTCTTGTCCATGTTAATTCAGTCTAGCTTGCCAACTTCGATACAAGTTGTGCTTGCAGTGCTTGATGTGGTTACTGAATAACCTAGCTGTTTCAGTCCTAAGGTCACAATAACGTAACAATTTACACGCATTTAAAGTAGTCAACTATGTACGTGGTCGCTTTTGTTTAGATACAGCTTTCTATACATCCGTGACTTATCAGGTCAGAACTATTTTCACTGCGAACAGTTTTGGTGATGACATTGACCGCTTTACCTGTCTAGGTAGAGTAAGCTGACCGTCTACTGTATTCGAACTAACAATGTGCTTTCGTACCATTCCTAATCCTTCCGCTTAATCTTGTTTTCTATCAGTTGTTATCCTTTTTTGACGAACTTCCCTAATTTATTCCGCATCACTGGCTATAGGCGGCTGTCTTAGCCACAGTACCTCCTGATCAGGCCCATGGTCATTATGAACGGGTGAACGAATGACGTAGCTGGAAGTTTTGTTGTCGCAGTGTCCACTGTCTTAGACTTATGTGAACAAGTGTTTTGTGTTCTAGCCTAGCTTAGTAACAACGTGCGGCTGACAAGTAATTTTAGCCTCTGAAGTCGGAATTGTTTAAGAGGTCGTTAACTTGACTACTCTGTGAAGAGTTTGGAAGTTGATGTGGAGCATTGGCTTGTACACCTAGCTACCTTTTTACGCGTAACTGGTTTATGTGACGCTCACACCAGCATAGTTCCTTGCGCAGACATGATCGGTACAGGGAGCTCCGATAAACTTCACTCTGACGATCTGGCATTTTGAACGTTAGTGTATATTCGTCACTTCAGTTCGTGTGGAATTAATATACTACACTTGACTGCCGCCTAAGTGTTGCTTGTGATAAAGGTTCCTATTGTTCACTGAATAAAATGTGTGCAACGCGGTGCCTGCGTGATATCTGGACACTGCAGAACGATCGTAACCCTCGGATATGCTTTTGGTTGATCATGCCATCTGTTCTATTATTCTTCTGTTCATGACTTGCTATTGGGCTGGCGTTGTTTTAACGTTTATTTTTTCGTAAATTCGTGCCCAAATTGATTCAAGTGCTTTTAGAGAAGGCCTAACTGTAAAAAAATGTCTAGACTGGATTTGGACTAGTGACAAAAACAGCTTACCTAAACGCTGCAAGCGTTGTATCTGCAGCCAAACTATTTATAGTGAGGTCATTTGGTTTTTTTAAACGCTTGTTTTCGTTCCGGAGTTTAAAAAAACCTGTTAGAACCTGATGAGTAGTAGATACACGCATTTCGTATTAACCCATCAATACGAGATTTTCGATAACATTAGTCGATTTTCTCATGACAAACAATTTGGGATGGGTTGGATAGTCACTCAGCGATTTAGTATTGACCACTGAGTCCAAGGACGGGTCAGATTCACGAACAGTTATTTCCGAACTCCAAAACTGGCTTAAGTCAGTTGATTATGACTGCTTCACCAAACCACGAGCATCTGGGATTAGGATAACGTAGTAGGATTCTGAATGCACAATCTCGATCGATGACGTGATCAGTGATCAGGATGTCTTGCAACTGCAGACACTAGTTGCTTACATGTTTCAACGACACAGCCGTTCTTCAGTAATACGGAGTTCTGCACCCATTTAAACAAATGTTCCTTTGTGAAAATCAAGCACCTCTCGGTTCTGCCTATATAATTTTCTTTGCAGTTACATATAAACTGGTAGACATAGTGTGAGGTGACACGGACAGGCTGATCTTTGACCGAGAGCACAGGCAGTTTCTGGGTCCGAGTTAATGCACTAAGTTCAATTGCGGTAAATGCTCGTTTAATCGAACTCATTAGACTATACATTGGTTGGTGCATACAGTAATCTTTTTTAAAAGACAATTCTATATAAACTTCCTTTTCCCTACAGTGACCACCTGTTCGGATGGCGGTTTCTGTCTGTTCAGCCGTTCTATGAACCGTTGTGGATAACCACTAAATTGTGGTACAGACTCGATCTAGTCTAATTACACCTCAAGACTGTTCTGTGTACAGGTTCGTCTTGTTCTTGCAAATAGTGTATTCACTAATGCACACTTTCGATCGATCGGTGTGAAACTACTAAAGTTTAGGTTTTAACCGGACTACGTGGATTTCTTGTGGAGAGCTCTTTTAATTGAGCCATCTTCCCGGCGACTTATGGGTATCTCCAGAAACGGCAAACAATTATCGGTCTCAAATGCACGCGTTGAACAAAACAGTTAGATGCGTGCATTTCGTATTGACTCGTCAGTAACAAATTTACGATAACAAAAAACCGTTTTTTATATAAAACATTCAGTGGGGTGGGTTGAATAGTCACTGAGTGGGTTAGAAGTCACTGAGTCCAGGACAGGGCTGAGTTGACGAACACTGGTTTCTGAACACACCGGGTCGGCTTCATTCGATTGATTGCAACCTCTTCAGTAAACTGCAAGAATTTTGGATTAGAATGAATGAACCAGCTGGACCGATAACAGAATCAGTGGTCAGGAAATGTCTAGCAACTGAGGAAACTGACTGTTTATGTGTTCCTTCAGTATTGCCGTTCTCTGGTAACATGGACTTGTGCACCCATTTAAGCAAGTGTTCCTTCACTCTGGGAATCAAGTATCTCCCGGTTTGTCTGTGTAACTTTCTCCGCATTTACGTACAAATTAGTAAACACAACTTGTTGAAACGTTCACGTGATATACCTGTCCGATAACAACTATCCAATATCTCTGACAAATGGTAGGAGA
Source organism: Paragonimus skrjabini miyazakii (assembly GCA_014338405.1). Taxonomy (NCBI): domain Eukaryota; kingdom Metazoa; phylum Platyhelminthes; class Trematoda; order Plagiorchiida; family Troglotrematidae; genus Paragonimus; species Paragonimus skrjabini miyazakii. The sequence continues at coordinate 27,233 of JTDE01002604.1, forward strand.
TTTTGGTTTTCATATAGATTTGAACATAACCCACAACTGATCGCAGCTGACGCATTCCCATAGACTTTCCAGTCAGCTCCTTTCGAAAAGAAGCACTGTACTCGAATTCCGCTCTCATTGGGGCTCGTCAGTAGTGTGTATCCTCGCCACTGCCGAGACTAGAATCACGGTCACGCTGTTCATGAGGCAACCGTGTTTACCACTGCGCCAATGATCTCACATTAGGCTCGACCGAATTATCATATGTGAACGCTCAACCTCTTTCATTTGTCAGCAATGTGTGCCCCTTTTTAAATACTTCAAATATATAGAGGAAATTATTTCACTGACGCAGTTTCCAATTTCGGTAGATAGTATCAACATTTTCTTTTCCCGAACGATGGATTTAGCGAGTGAGCGATCAGCTTTATACACTTTGCATGTCTAGTCCATTCGAAATTTTCATGCAAGCGGAATCTGATTGTTCGTTTCTCCTACATCTCCTTTCCAGGTCTTTATCCTCCCACAAGCGGTACAGCTTTCGTCAACGGTCACGATATTCAGAAAGATATTGGAAGTGTTCGAAAAAGTTTGGGGTTTTGTCCTCAAGAGGATGTCTACTTTAAAAACTTTACCGTCGAGGAACACTTGGTTTTGGTCGCACGTGTATGTTCACTAATTATTTAATCTTGTATGTAACTATTGAACTATTTGAAAATAATTTCTTGTCCCATTTGTCTTCGATCATACATTCACAAACGCATTTACATCACTCAGACGTGGTGCGTTGAACGACAGGATGTGGACACCATGCTAGAGCTGTGGTTTACCCGTCGAAGCTTGCGGTGTTGACTAATGGAATCAAGTATGCCTAGGCGTTCGGACGGTCGTATCATGATACAAAATTTCTAGTCACTCCATAGCAGATCATTTTCAGAAAACATGCACTATTAGACAAAAAGATGGTCACGTCCAATTCATATCAGTTAGGTAGCTCAGACTGAAGATAAAAGGTGTGCACTTCTCCTTCCTATCTCGCGGCATTTCTACATGCATGCACCCTATGGAATGAAGCAACTTGTTTCAGTTGATATTGATTTTTCGACGCGGTTTATTTACCTGACCTTCTCTGAATATCACACACTCTGTCAATCAGCGTTCTACTCCAGTCAGCACAACTTCGGTAAACCTGACATTCTGACCGTTAGAGACCGGATTTCGGCGATCGATTGGACTTCCTTCATTTCATTCATAACGGCCTGATCAGGAGGTGGTCTAGCTGGAGCCGTAACAGCGAAAACTAAAACTTTAACGATTGCCAACACATCATTGACTGAGGCAGATTGTCATCTCAGTTTGTCTCCAACTAGCGATTTGAGTGATCACGAGGACCTCAACCCATGTTACTCACTGTAACAGTCAGTCTTCATGGTTTGTGAACACGTTGCTTGATCACCCGCAATTTTATCCAACTATTGAGGATCCGAATAAATACCATCTGGTGCGGAAAACGCTCAGCTGTCATGTGGGCCACGTGATCCAGCCATCGCAATTGATCGCGCATCCTGGGAGTTCCGAAATGCGTGCTGACGAACGGTTGTGTTGCACACTTGAGCATTTCGCTAGAGTTCGGCTAATCGGAGGGGACTGACTGTCACACGTAGCATGTCTGTTGATATCTTAATCACGGGCACCTTAGAACGAAACAGAGTGGACACAGGGATTACGTACTCATACTTTCTACGATAACCGAACGTCTTTTAGACACCACAGATGACTGGCAAAGACAACTCGTGCTTTTGTTGTCCTTGTTGATATCTCATCACCAATGTTACAGACTGACGAGATGTTGCTGCCCAAATCAAACGAGAAGGTCCACAGTTTCAAGCGGGGAATTTGCAATAAAGATTGAGGATGAGAATGCTTCAGTCTCGAATCAGCACTACACGTTGAAGATTCGAAACGTATTCCGTACAAACTAGGTGGGTCATTTACCTTCTTTTACATGGCTTGAATGCCTCTGATAGAGGTGTTGAGCAAGATAATGACATCCGGATACACCATGTCGTTCAACGTACTACCAGGAAGGGACTCAACACCAGATTTATTCGACTCCTCATGTCTGCTTTCCAGGATGTCATACATGACCCAGTCGAACAGTTGACTCAGCGAACACCTTTAGGAATGCTGAACTGAATTAATTATAAACCCTGCTTGCTCAGTTGGCGTACAGTGATTCTAAAAGTTCTAGGTGTTTTTCTATAATTGGGCTATGCAGAAACAAGTGTCGGGGAAAGTAGTATTCTACCATTTCCATCTTTTTCACTTGTACTCTTAGGTAATGCTGAAGGTCCTTGCGTATGCTTTTACTGAGCACGCGTTTGAGTTCTCGGTGATCGTCCACATATTCACAACCACGTGCGACTTAGCAGAAATGCACTTCTGACACACCTGCGCAGCTCCCTTGGAACCTTCCTGTTCACAGCAAACTTTCGTAGCTGGTTTCCCCCTAATGTTGTTTTATTTATCTCATCCGACTCGAACTGTATAGTTTGTGCACCAATATCTCGTGGTAAACTTTCTTCACACATTCTCCGCTGGAATACCAGTTTCTCACATTTACTGTTGTGTGCCCCCGAGCAACGAACATAACAAAAAGAGCACGTTCAACATCGGGACGCTGTAAATCGCACAAAACCCTACATCTGAATTGTACCTCGTGTCATCAACTCGGGGAGTTAGTTGTGGAAACGCTAGGTTTGATGCACCTAACTATTCTGGTTCACATGTCGTTTATCATTTCACTTGCAGTTGCAGTGACAGTCTTGTCGGCAGAATGGACTGGTGCTTGCGTTAATGAATGACCGAACACCTTCCAAAATGGTTGTTTTAGTCTACTGAGCGGACGCACAGCTAAACAAGCAACCAAACGCGGAATTCAACATCATCATGTGCAAAGCACATTCTGAAACAGATGGCAACGTTGACCCAATGAGGCCGTTCCCTGTATTTCTACGGCACCCAAAACTCAGAATTCTGGTCATTAGTGAAGCTTTGTTGGTCAGACAAGGATAGCTAGTGTTGTGTGCGCAAAAGTTAATGGTTTACGCCGTGCACTTCGCGTGGTAGCGACCTGTTGACCCAGAATCCACTGTCCAACTATTGTTGTCAGGCATCTTTGTTACATATTATGTTTGTATTCAGTATTGAGCTGATCAAATATATTGAAATGTTAGCACTCTGCAATGCTTGCCTCATGTTAGACTCATTTGCTTCTGATCTGTGAGATACCACGCGCATCAAGCTCCAAACATGATTGCTGACCGTGAACACACCAGTTATCATCCGAGGACACATGTGAGGCAGGAAACTTAGCTCTCACAACAGAACGAGAAGGTGATGATGTCTGAATGACGCTACTGTCGGAAGATCGACAACTTCTAATACTTTCCATTCGTCTATATCATTGAAGCGATCAGGCTTGAAGGATTCCACTTCAAGTCACTAATTCGAAAGTTCAATCTGCAAGATAATTGTAGGGAAGGTTTCCTTGTGAGATCATATCCGGTGCTTCTGACTCCAGTTTGACTCATATCGTAGTGAGAAGTTTGCCTGACCACGTGGCGCATTGAATAGGACATTGTGATGGCTGATGCACACGATGGTTGTATTCGAAGATACATAAAGCTTTCGAATTACACCGAAAGTGCGTGTGTTATACTCGATAATACGTCAGCAGCCGTAGTCAAGTGTTGGGTGGTCAGAATACTCGTTCATCTGGGGTTATCTTCCTTAACTTCCCTCTGTCTTTTTAGAATGACAGCAGCGCTCCGACTATGAAAATCGTTCTGTTGTGTAATCATAGGATCGTGCCTCATTGATTCAGCACTCGTACGCGGTCAGTTGTATGACATTTAAGCTTAAGAGTGTGACTACTTTTCCTCTGGTTGCTCTTCTTTAGCTCTCCAGGTAGATGCAGTCCACAAACTAGGCCAACACGATTGAACTATAGAAGGCGGCGGATACATCACCTATAGTGGTACGTTAGACGGCAGGGTGAGCATGTAAAGACCGATCGACTGATACTGTACTATGTTGTGGTTCGACTCGTCTTACAAAGGAAGAACTGTCCTTTGTAGGACCAGTTTATTGTGGTTGCCTCGTTAATTTTGGTCTAACTGGTAGTCTTGATCAGGGTGTCTATTCAGACAGGGCGCTGATTGACACATCAAACTTTGCATTTCTTTTATCCATATATCGTCTAATATTTATGCGAACCGTTTATTAAGGCGTGGTCATCTTTAGTTGTCACTGATAGTAGTCAAAATCAATAAATAAACGTGAAAACTGTACATCCGAACTTTGTATACAGCACTGCTGGTGAAGCAGTTGCATTTTTATCAACGGCTACTGAAGCTGTAGTAGAAACAAACTTACGTGGAAAAAGGTGCTGCACAAAATTGAAAATGATCAGCATGATGATGATGGTAATCTCACATGTCAGGTCGTAAGTGGTATCGTCATTTTCTTGTTTTCCAACGTTTTTTTATTCATGCACCTTATTTTCGATGCGCTCGTAAAACTGCCGGTCGTTGTATTCCATTTGTTTTGTCCCAAGCTCAAAGGATATGGTGGTTCAGAACTGAAATCGGAAGTCAGAAAAATATTACAGCAAACTCGCTTAACTCATAAACGACACGCATTTGCGGGCACTCTCTCTGGTGGGATGCGACGGCGTTTGTCTATAGGGATGGCGCTGATTGGCGATTCCAAGGTAAGCATAAGGCTATGTGCTATTCTGTTTTTCCTAAGCTTAGCGTCCACTATGTTGGTTTTTCATAATTACTGTAACAGAAGCGACTCATGCTCACCTGCTCGGACTGGTGGTATGCGATTCACATGTGACTCACTTTGTCATATGACATCACGTGGTGTTCATCTCGATGTGCTCTGTGACAAGAACGAACATTATGACTCCTTATCCAAGCGTCTTGAGAATTGATGCTCCATATATTTTGAAAGGTTTCATTCTTTGGGGGGTGGTTACACAGCTCTTAACTAAATGGTACACAGTACATCACTGCTTATTTTTAATATTCAGTGAAGTTCCTCTCTCTCTCGTTGTGTAGCACTCGACTGACGCTACATCATTCGGATTGTTTCAAGACGGTGCATCTAGTTACTAACTGCAAGTATATACGTTTCTATTTAATGGGCACACTGGCGTACTGTTCTTTTACTTCGTGGGTGCACTCGGAGCTATGCATGGTTTATCTCACAGGAACAGCGTTTATCGATGACGGATAAGCTGTTGAGTACAGTAAAAATTAATTTAACGAAAAGAAACTCATGCTATCTTCCGCTGATCTATAGTTTGTAATGCACCAGCGGCCGAATGGGCGTATGTTTGTGTATAACCAATCGGGTAATCGCAGTAATATATTGGGATAATGCGAGTTATCTCTAGCATGATCGGGACAGTCATTTAATGTAAATTAGTTCCCAAATTTTCTAGGATGAATTGGTGTTGATAAATGTCAATACATCTCTGAATGTGAGGGTTAAGTCAGGGTAGGACTTTAACCGTGTTCTGTGGCCAGATCAGTGAAGTGTTCTCTCTAGGGTTCTAAGTCCTCATCACAGCTTCACGGTACCAGACGTAGTGGGCGCTCCAGGACAAGTTATTACTGATATATTGCCTTACAAACAGAATAGGCAGCGTCAAACGGGAACGGTTTATCCTGTCATTCTAACTGAATCACAGTTAGTGGAGTGAAGGTGACCTTGATAAGTCGAACCCCGAACACAGAAGGTAAAATCAACGAACAAGATTAAGCGTATGACATGTCCACACACTAGTTAAGTGTACGTGAGAAGGCACACGAGGAATCTGTCGAACATCAGTGCGTTAATTACAAACCTACTCTTATTCCAAACTATTCGATCTAAATCTCTGTTTGGTTCTCTGTGTTGTACATCCCATTTAGTTCTTCATTCTTTTTCTCTCTTTTAATTCTGTTCAGGTTGTGATTTTGGATGAGCCTACCTCAGGTTTGGATCCAGAAGCACGTCGTCATGTGTGGACGATTTTGCAGGCTGCCCGAGCCACGCGAACCGTGCTTGTGACCACTCACTACATGGATGAGGCTGATCATTTGGGCGATCGAATCGCCATTCTGGCGGCTGGTAAACTGCAGTGCTTCGGGTCACCATTGTTCCTGAAGGCTAAATACGGTATGATGTAGGGGCCCGCCGGCAACCGTACTGTTAAAATGGTAATACTATTTGTTCCTGCCAGCTTACTCAAGTTGTTTCTTTGTGTGTGTGTTCTCGTATATTGGCCTATCTGTTCGTGTGATTTGACGTGTTTCCGCCGTTTGCATAGTCCGACGCGTTCCAGTCTCCCTGGTTACGTTCTGCACTGTTGTCACAGCTTATACCCATGGTTTACTAGTTTCCAACTCACGTTAGTTTGCGCTTCTCATGCATTGACAACAATTTGCTATTTTTCTTCATCATGGCTCATCGCTTACCCTATTACAGCAGCTATTATCCGCTAATTCCCTGGGTTGATGTTCAACTTTAGGAACTCTTGTACATATCTGACCAGTATATATATATATATATATATATATATATATATATATATATATCACAGAACAGTGAACCGAGCTTTGTGCATGTTTCCTTACTACCAGACTGAGACTTGATTTCGCGTACAGTTTACTTGAAACTCCTCCAAACGCTCTGCCTGAAATCCCAGTTTTAAATCATTCAGGTTTATTCAGTATTGTGTTGGTGCTGATCAACCCTTAGAACGAATGTTTCAGTCAAATACTGTAAACTACAACCAACTGTGTGACTCACGAATTACAATTTGACAGGTCAGGATATGAGAGAAAAAACAAAGATGGCGGTCCACCATTAACTGGTTTCTTCACCTCAACCTCGAACTTGACCAGTTCATTGAAAATGCTGTACTGTTTATATTGAGTTATCATGCTGAATGCTACTTGAAGGTGACAACGAGTATTCGTATATATACGAGGTATATTTGACATGAACACTGAAAGGTGTTTCATATCCCATCCCAAACGCTTATTAATTGAGGGGTTCTGGGGTTTCTTCGCTAGTCCGTTGCTGACAGTTACTGCCGTTTATGACGTTTCTTTTATCCGCCTCGTTTTTGCTATATTTGACCACTTAACTCTGTTTGCCCATCATTATTCTTAGCCCGTGAACCTTTTTGTCTAGTGAGCATGTAACACCTCGTGCGTTGCCTTGCCCGTGTATGCTGTTAACTAACGTCCTGTTCGAATGAATCCAGATAAACACTTCGTTACAACCTGTACGAATCGTTTTTAGCGTCTCACAGACGAGTGACTGCGCCCATCTTAGTCTTGGAAATAAGTATATATGGGAGTGTTCTCTCTCTGTTTAGTGTTACCATTATTTATTCGTCATTTGTTCGACCTGTAGGTGCTGGTTACCTGTTGACTGTCAACAAACGAGAAGATGTCCAACCGGAGCATTTGCTATCGCGGGTGCAACTATTTGTGCCAGGTGCTCACATCCGAATAAATCAAGGCGAAGAATTGAGGCTGTTGCTTCCTTTGGACTCAGTCGGTCAATTTGCTGAGCTGTTCTCGGATTTGGAAAGAAACAAGGCCGAATTGGGGATTCACAGCTTTGGCACATCTGTTACTACCATGGAAGAAGTGTTTTTTCGGTGTGTTCCACTGATCGATCTCTCACGATTGTTCAGTTAATTATGCATTGGCGTGCGATGAAGAGTTACCCATGCTAGTTTTCACTGATAGAAAGAAATGCCATCTTAAGGGAGAACTGACGCTTCATTTGTCTAGTGTGTGAGATCAGTGGTACGGTCGTAGACAGCAGCTGCCTCCTGAGGACGTGGCCAGACTTCTAAGTCCAGTTGTGGTATGGGTATGGTTTACTAATATGCTCTAACGAGAGCAAAGCTTCTTTTTGAAAAAAGGCTGAGTGGAAAATCCGTGGGAATGCGGAAGTTGTGATCGAATCCGAGCACTGTTCAACTTGCATCTCGCTAGAATAGCCTGTTGTTTGGTTAGCATGCTGTTGAACAACCGCAGAAATGACGAACGGTACTCTGTCCCAAAAAATGCCTAATCATCTTATCTACGGCCTTCATTCGTGGGTTTGTACTAGAATTTGAATAACCAAATGTTTGCGTCTTTCTGTCTTCCTGTTTACTGGAAATTAAGGTACGTTCGGCGGTCCGCAAATGGAAGAAAAGTGACTGGATATAAACGATTACAATTTAGTATAAGGATGGACAATAACTTATAGAATACATGCATCAAACGTTTGGATGCATGTTACTGTCAACTGCGCGAGCAGCAGAGACATCCACTCGTACACACCGGGTTGCCTGTAGACACGTGTTGTGAAGGTGGTCTAGAGAACCATAGTCTTTGACTGGTCCCGTTGTCCGTATTATTCGCAATCTGCTCGCTATGGGTTTTTGCCATATCACATCACAGCGTTGAGGTACTCCACTGATCGCACTTCCGGTTTGATCATCGATCACAATAGCGAGGGATAATTCTCACGCATTTACCTGTCGACTATCGAAACCATATCAACCTTGATCCAGGGTAAGGCAGTGTGTTCTGTAGCTGACATGTGCGAACTGAACGGAAATTCTGTCCGTAAAGTGGCCTTCTCCTTCGAAACTAAAGCCTCAAACAACGGCTCTTTTGCTTTTGGTCTCTAGGATGTTGTGTGTTAATGAATAACCAATTGGAAGGTAATTATGTAGGATAAGATTAACTGCCCCCCTCCCCCCGCATACTTGTGGGACGTTGGGTAATAGAGCATACAAACAGGAGTTCATCGATGATGAAAGAAATCCATCTTTTCAAAAGCAGCATGGCGTTTTTTTATTTGTTTATTATTTTCTGAATGTCTTAAGATCTGCGCTTCTTTCGACATAGTTTGCAGTTGTTATGTTTTTCTGTGTAACTTTCAGCGTAAGTGAACAGGACATTGGGACTAATCGAACCACAGCTTCCGGACCGTCGTCTACATATGAGGGTGACGACAGTGTGTCAATTAGACCTCGGACTCCCATCGACGTTTTATCCGGTAGGTTTACTTCGTCTCTCTGGCTCTACACAAGAGCAACTTTGTATTCGTTTCGCTTATTTAGTCTTATGTGTACAGAGAAAGTCGGTCTGGTGCTGCGTAGATTGTGTGAAGGCATGCAACCCATTATATCATCTCGATGGCTGCAGCTCTGTGCAGCCGCTTTTGACTTAGTAATCCGTGAGATCGCCTTCCATTCTGATTGATCGACCGTGCCGTTCGCATCCGTGAACCAAGCCAGGGTGACATGGAGAGAACATGCACTTACGTTATGGTGCGAAGATTGAGTCACACTTATTTGCTTGTTGTTATCTGTTAGATTACTATCCGATTGAAACGGTATCTGTAATACGCACAACTTAACTATCTGTGTATAGGTTGTCCTGTGTTTGATGAATCGCTACTTCAACTCTGTTTCTTATGAAAATAATTGTTGTGTATCATTTGTGAATGTTTCAATTTCACAGTTGACGTGAGCAGCATGATGACAAAGAATTAACTGAATAATTTTATCAATTGAACGATCAATTAAACAAGTGGATGATATACTCCGTGACAGAATGAAAACGATAGTCAGTTTATATTCGGTTTTGTCGATTAATTTCATGAATATGTAGCCCAGAGCAACGATCATTCCTTCTTTTTTGCACCCAATCTGTGCGTTCCATTTTGCTTTATGGTTCGGAAACGTGGCCTGTTCACAAAGAAGATATTAACAGGCTTGCTGTGTATGACCATCGTTGTCTCCGCCAATTAGTCCACATCAAGTGGACTGATCACGAGCAATGTGGCTGTTTGCTAGCGCGTATTCCGGAACGCTTGAGATGCGCGGTCACTTGGTCAACTACTGACGTTGCGCAGCCTGCGATGGTTGGGTCATATACTCTGTATGTCATCTGATCGTTTACCGTACCGGGCACTATACGCTGAGGCCACCGACAGTTAGGTAAAACCGCGTGGTAGTCAACCAACAATGTGGTCACAAATATGATGACCTTGACTGCTCCATTGAGCAAAGTGGGTAGGTGTCGCCTGCCTGGATGGGGTCCTCATGATCACTCAAACCGCTGGTTAGAGACGCTATCCGAGATGGTAATGTGTCGCAGTCAATGGCGGACCTGTATCCATACCATTTCTATTTCTAGTTCTTCCGCTTAGTCGTGTTTTAATAATTTTCAACTTTCCTTGTAACGTTTTCTTCTAGGATATTCCACATCACTATTGAGGTGAACGGCGGCCCGAGCCACAGTACCTTTTGGTCAGGCTCATGGCTGTTATGATCATGAAGTACGTGAGAAAGTTCCCATACACTTTTATTCGAATCAGTAATCGTTTTAAGTGCACTGGAAACCACCTAGTCAGACTGTCTAGTTGGATACTTGGTACAAATTATCCAGAGGACATCCCTTTCCTTTTTCCGATGTAAAGTGCATCCATTAATCGTTTGATTGGGCCAATGTCTGTCAATTTCTGTACTCGTGCGCCACGGGTTTCAGTTAGGCGACTTAACGATATGTTGTGTTTTACTTTTGGTTTAGATAGTTAAACTCTTGCAATAATCGGTCATAATGCATCCACTATTAACACACATATTAATTGTTAAGTAAACGAATGGTATACTGATGTGATCTTTCGGGCTGATTACTTTCACTTAATGTCAACACATTCAGAATGGAGCAAGACGTTGATGCCCGTAATCCATAAAGCTAGCCTCCATGCCCTGGTAATATGCGATGTATGAATCAAAGCATTCTGTTGCTGGAGGTTCGTTACTCCGAGGAAACAGTGACCGATCAGTGGTGAGCTTCGGTCCGAATATAAGAGCTGTTGTCATGATTACCGTCTCAGAAAGTCGGTTCACTCATCTTAAACGCTGGAAATGCGACTGATGAACTCCTATCATCAGTTTCAACCGAAGGACACTTTCTATCTCAGAAATTTATTCCGGTAGTATATCCATCCATGAGTCCCGTCGAGCTTAACTTTCGGGACAGCGCTGAAGCAGACAAAACACTTTTGGTAAATATAAGAAACATGACGTACAGCTTATGGTGATCGACTGTCTGTTTGTCATCAATTCACCGGAAGCTAGTCGCAATATTCTTAGTTTTCCTTGCCCTGACATGACTTCGTTATTTCTTTAACATCACCTGCACAATAGCTACAGTTTCGTTAATCCTTTGGAATCTATGGCACACATCCGCATTTGTCGGTGCACCCTCCAACTTTGTCAATCTCGCAGCGTAACAGGAGCAGCACAAGCGAAAGATGAAATACTAATTCCATGCGTCTCATCACTATGAGAATGAGTTCACACTCAAGTTATTAGCACGACTGCCGGATCACTGGAGTGTCATCTGGACAGTTGCACGTGTTCGGTTTTCGAAACACTCAGCGTCCACAGGGCCGTCTAACATCGGACCATAACATCAGCCTGACAGGTCCACAGCAATTTCGAATAACCGTCTGATTTTCTCGTGGAATCCAGTGCTGTTTTGCTCTTCATCATATAGAAGGAAATCCTACATGCCGTTGCAGCTACATGGCTTGCTGCATTCCACCGTCAAACCACTGATTGGCCATCATTCTAGAACCTAATCCTTCTTCAAGACTGTGTTGTTTTTCCACCTCATTGTCCAGACAAATACTCCCGAGTTAATAGAATCGCTAAAGGTTATTTCAGAATCCCGTTTTAGAGATCACATAATCGTTTAAATAAAGCCTTCCTATGATGTACATGATGGAAAACCGTAATAAGGTTTCCACGTTAATATTTTGTTCAAACAAACCCAACTTCCTGCTAAGGGCTCACACACGGCGATCGTCGCCCTGATCCACGTGAATTTGTCATATTGAGGCTTCCTATTTTGCCTACTCATTCTGTAACAATTGTTGGTCAGCATGCATGAGTGGTTGTTTCCGTCGCTTACTCGTAATCAACAAACTCAAAAGTTCTATAACAAGCATGAACTTTGGGAGATTCGCCACAGTTCAATATGAAACTTAGAGTGTTCATACCCCTCGGCTTTGTCTTCACACAGTCCGCTGTTTAATATTAGCGTTTTGTTGGTGTTTACTACAGGCACTAATAGGTAGTGATAAGTGGTGCAACAGACCCGGTAATTTTTGCGAAGACCTAGCTGCGAAATATCTGGACTGGATTTGAACCAGCGACCGAAACATCATAAGTGGATAACTGAGTTAAAATGTGAAATTTCTTAGCTTACAGCGTAGTTTCGTAGTCCAGCGGGTGGAATACTTGCTAAGTCTGGGCATGGCATTTCTGTCACCGATTTGAATTCAGTCCAAGACCAGCTTTTTCACAATTGTATCTCCTCTATACACCTTCGCACTTATACTGATAGTTGTTTAAGTTACCGCTGATTATATCCATTAAGCTAATGTTGATGACCAGTGCAGCTGGTTGTCAATCACCCGTTTACACCAAATGGACAATTCGCTATCTGCTTATTTATAAACGGCACTTTCAGTGATGGAAACTAATCGCCACCATTGAGGCTGTCATAACTAAGCCGTTCAATCGACATATCAATTATCTCCAACCCTACAAAAGTAAACACCTTGCTATATCTCATTTGGCTGAATCGCCCTTTCTGAGTAACTTTGATCCCGGTTAATTGTTTTTCATGCTACTGTTTCACATTACTGTTTACCGGAATAACTAAAAATAATCCGTCATTCGTTTGCGTTTATTTCAGTCCCTGTGTAAATTGTCTCCGACAAAAACAGGACAATTCACCTGTGTTCCACGGGTTTGGCATCCATAAGTCTTCATCATTTTCAATAGATTCATGATCACGTTTAACAGGAATTTCATGTAATTACTTATGATTAGTTACATATCATGAGTATATCCTCCGGTAATTAGCGCCCGCTTCAATAAATAGTGTACTGAACATGGAACACGCATTTCTGTGCCTCTCCACTGTCTGCGATGTGGTTAGTTGAGACGAATAAAACAATTCTTCTGTTCGTACTAAATGCTTACAAAATAGAACACCCAAACGCGTTATCAGAACGATTCTAGTGTCCAAACCTCCGTTCAGCATCCAGCAGAATCTTAAGTGGACGTTTGAGGTGACCGTTTTGATATTAACTGTTTAACAAGAACTACAGTGTACTTCATTGTTTCTGTCTTCAGAAAAATGAAGAATGTGGTCTGGCTGATTCAGCACTAACTACAACAAAGCTTGGATTTAGGTAGATGTCACATTTATGGGACTTATCAGAGATGCATTGTTACATGTAATGGCGAATACTTTAATGTCTACAACTGCCATCAGCTTGATTCCCCGAAACACGATTCTTGTTTAACGAGCAAGTTATTGCTAAATAGCCGCTGATGGTTTCGAAGTGTTTTGAGTAAATCGGATTGAACTAAAAAATGCGGCTGCTGATATTACCTTCCTGAAACATTTTCTTTCGTCGACCGTTGAAGCAAAAGTGTAGAAGGCTACCATTTTCCAACCACACAGGTCAGCAACGTACACGTCGTGCACCTTGAAAATGGTACTATTTTTCCACGGAGCTGTAGTTTCCAATACTCCGTTTGTAGTCAGGATCTTACCGCATTTTTGTGCCTCCGGCTATTATTGATTCGATGAGTAGTATACTGAAGTAGTGAGTTCCTCTGTGGGCTCGTCGAACTAAAAATTGTTCTGAAAAAAGGATGGGACAATCTACATTGAGCTGTATATACGACGCTTGTATAAAGCACACAAAAGCGATTTGGTTTAATTTCAATAGAAAATGAATGGATCAAATCTTGCTAACTTCCACCAAGCAAACAACATACTTCAACACATTCGATGGTTATCTTATGATAGTTTTTGCCGTATTGGTAGATGTAATGAACAACTCATGATAGATCCCACGATCGATAACGACTTCAGACAATTATGCTCTGTTCCTGAATCTGTACAGCATAATCTGAAGACCACATAGTGCGATTTTGGATAATCGATTATGTTCGAGAATTCGTACAATGTGATGTTTACTTGCTTAATAGTCGGTTCAATCTGGCTGCACTGGTGTTGTTATGATTAGAACAGGAATATCTGGACATAAAGATACGAGACTTTGAAGCGCGACGTAAACAGTGTACATTCGGATTAGCTTTTTGAGCACGCCTCGTTCGGTTGATCGCCTATTTTTGAAAACAGTCACAGTGGTAGCTCGAACTGTGTGTGAACAGAGGCTAATGCGCCTAATTGGTAGCACCCTCAGTGAATCGCGTGATTACGACGTGCAACCCGTTTAAGCCTGTGGTAGTTCATTTGGGCTCTGCTGATCACTCATCACAAGCCTCCGCTCTATATCAAGCCGATTTTTCTGTTAGGTCGTGTACTAGGAATGTCGGTAAATCGTGATACCTAGTTTTTTGTCAACATCGTCGCAGACACTCTACCAAGTGAAGATCTTGAAAACATCCAGATTTTGTTCATTTTCTGTTGTTTCAAATCGTCGAAAAAATGAAAGTATCGTTGCACTACGCAGCAGTTTGTTGCTTCAGTGAATCTGAATGAGGGGTACTTTAAGTACGTGGTTCTTAACGTTTTAAAACAACAGCCGAATTTTTTCAATCACCGTTCGAACGTACTACTTTATTAAGACGGTGAGCCGTTATCTACAAAACCTAAATCGCGACTCGATGAAATAACCCGATAGTCCTTTTTCTTACTAAACGTTTTCTCCTTTTGGCCTCGTCGGATTAATGAGATCGCCATCTTCACTCCTCCTGCATTACATAAATACGAAACTCAAAGGAGTGGCGGATATACGGAATGTCTCATCTACTGTCGTTTGAAGCCGTGTGTTTAAGCCTCCTTAAGATAGACAAGCTTGAAGCAGCGGCTTAGCATCAAATCCAGTAAATTTGGGAATGGAGTATGCGTCGTGTCTCTTGGATTCATCAAAGGTACAATGGCGAGTAAATCACATAGGTTAAACCGAATATCTGATGTTGCTATCATTCTGCTAAAATGTTAGACTTTTTTCATTATTCTGGTCCGCGTTCACAGAAGTCGTTCTGTGATCAACGTCACAACAAGATTGGATCTTCATGCGGTTTGATAGCTTGCGCATCTCGATAACCTATTGGGCTAGACCGGACAGTGTGATGTTCATACCGACAGAGTCACACATACCAGGCAGGCCAACATATAGAGGTCTGACAAATCACAGTCTCCTGGTCCTCCAGATTGGGGTTTGAATGTATTGTTGTCTGTGATCGTGATAATACTGATCGGTTTCGGCCTGATTGTTTCAACGTTGGCCTCAGCTAAAGTTCGTTTTGTAATGTGGCCAGTTCTTGTTTCATCCTGCCTATTTCTTTATCACAGATACCTTGGACTGGATTTATCTTCCAGTTTAGAATGTGGGTTGTCTGTGAATCTCTACAGTTCTGATATGCGGCTTATCAAGGCATGTAGAATATACTCATTCTAGTTTTTTTTACCTACCGCTCGGGAACTTATAATTTGGAACGGCTCCCTACAACCACTATTGCATATACAGAGGTGCATATGAAATGGTTTGACTGACGGAATCGACCAGCAATTAATTTCACCAATCCTTTCTGCTAATTTTGACGAATAAACCTCGTTGTGTTTGATTTTCTTGCCGATTACCGATCGAGGCATCTGGTTCTCTTGAAGGAACTGTATTCCAGTCTGTTATTGGGCCATCGAACATTACTCAAGTGTGGAGCTTAACAAGCGGAAGTAGCAAACCGTCACAATTATGACTACTAGAGTAAGCGCAACGTCAGAGCAGATTCCTTTTGAACACAAAATATCACGGAGTCTATTAACCAGGCCTCTTCCAACTGGCGGATTAGTCTCCAGATGCCCCGAAAACCCAAAGCGAGTTTCATGATCCGATGTTTGGTTAACATGTCTTGCTATGAATGGAGTTGAATACCATCCGTTGACATCTACACCGAAGCCAAGAATGTATGATTACGTTCCTAATCACTTGTAATCATACTTTTGTATACAGGCAACCGCTGATCATAAATAGAGGATTTGGTTGATATTTCATCACACCTTCCATATTCAGACAGACTTTCTAGCCTATAAGGAGGCTGACCGAAAAACTTCTCTGTCCACGAAAGCTGTTTCCACATATGATATGGGTTCATTTCATATCATCTATTAGTTATCCGTTTGTCCGCCTTAATTGCCACATACTCCAGCCAAGTGAATATTTTGATAAGTTATCGGATGTACAAATGAGTACTGGATAGTTTTCAGTCGAGGAGACAATGTTTCTGCGTTGTATATCTTATGTTCCTGAAGCGTTTTTGGGTTCTCTATTTCGTATCTATGCATATATGAATGTTTTTTGAACGTGACATCTTTCTTGTGATGGTTGTATTACTTCGCCTTACCTTCAGGTGTCATATCACTCAGATGACTGGCTCACTCTAGCACAGACCCAAAATCCACTTCGGAGGAGCTATTTTCAGCGCTCTATATTTGCCTATGCACGTTTGCTTCACACCTGGTTGATTGTTCGTTGTTAGCGACTCTCTGACAGATACAATAGGTGCGCATGGGTTTTTGGTATGCTAGACTGTCACTCTCTAGATCGCAAAAATTCAACCATGTGATCGACTTTTTCAATCGTTGATTAGTGCCGATTTGCTTATTCACATCTCAAGGACTAATGTCTTTAGGGTCGTGTGATATGTGCTTTGTATGGGTGATATATTTTCGTTTTTATTCTATTTTAGATATGGAAGATTCTCTCACAGTTCAATCTTGTTATACATGTAAGTGCATCATTGTTTGGGTCTTTGTTTTCATTCATTGTCTCAACACTGCAGATCACATGCTGAATATTCAACCTTTTCTTAAAAGAAATCTTCTGTTTGGACTTTTTGATAATAGGTATTTGTCACAATTGACGTCTGGTCGTTAAGTTACGGATCTTCGAATTGAAAACAAGATTGGACTCAAATATTTCTTCGGTACCATTAAGGGAAAGCATAAATTATTACAGTAGGTAAACCTCATTCTTTCACGACGATAGTCTCGTTCAAGAAAATCGGTGGGTTCCGAACGGAGCGGGTAGGGTCTACGCTGAATCGTCACATTAGACCAGGACAGGAATGGCTACTGGCGCCGCAGACGATTAATTGCAAGTTGTTTCAGTGAAACAAAATTAGATTGAGTAGGATATATGGATCAAACTCCTGGCCAATGAGGAGAATAGGGATACGGATAAGGGGAACGGTTGTTCTTATTTGCGGCGTTTGCCAGAATCCGTCCGCATCTGACAAGCCGCTGATAGTGCTGCACCGTTATGGCTTCCTACCGCATATACCGAATAAAATTATTCACACTGTACATTGGAGACCTCGGAAACCATAATATATAACAAGTATGCTCCTCTCACAAACAGGTATCTCACGTCTGTCCTCAATAGACCTACCTTTGTACGAACCCACACAGTACGGACGAATTCGTCAGCGCCTGCATTACGTTTCATAACTACACCCCAGGATCTCCAGTTAACCCGTCCAACACAATATGATCAGCCGTCGCTTCGTTTCCTTGTCAATCACCTTTGACGGACGTGCGCTGATAACACCCGATCTCGGTACTACCTTTTCCCAAAGGCAGTCACCATGTTCGCGTGTCTGCAACACATGTCAACCAGTTTTGATTCTGGGGCTAACTCTGTGTTGCTCTTTAGGAGTAAATCATTCGGGATTAGAGCGACGCTATCGGTATTGTCTATGGCAACAGGAACCTATGGTCGGTTGTTTGAAGCACACCCCATTTCGATCTGTGAAATCAGGAGGGTTTCCTAATCGGCTTGTTGCTCTCGGTAGGTTGAACCCAAAATACATGTGACAGGTCGAATTAGGCGATGTCCAACTCCATCCCGATGGGTAGCATACGGCAAGTGGAAGTGTCATTTTATTCTCCTTTTTAAGTACTTGTCATTAGCGGTCTGGCTATCAAAGTTGCGAATCCAGCTTCTAAACACTTTGTCAGCGGCTACAAAATTGGTATCACTGTCATAGAGAAATTAGCCTCTGGCCTACCCCTGCGTCCGTTAAGTCGTGACGAAGCCATAAACGTATTCGTATTCAGCAAGTGGGTCACTTTAATATACACAGCTCGGAGTTTTAAGCAGTTGAATATACGTCCTTGTTTTCTTCCGAAGTCCTACCTCTGCACGCAATATGGTCCAACGCAGTCCAATCTAACGTTCTTGAGCCTATGCCACGCTGGATTTACTGTGTCAGATGGTAGAAGAGTCATTAGCTGCTTCCGGCTGATTCGCAACGGCGATGGCAGGCTAAGCACGACTCACTGACCCGCTTGCCTGCAGCACCACCACGTATGACCCAAAAGTGCCTCCTTAGCAAAAACAACACATGAGACCTTCCGGAATGACCCTCGGCTTTGTGATAATATCTTGTAATGAGGTCAACGGGGTGCATGGTCTGGAAATTCTCGGTCGGTAACGATAATGGGCCACCCATCGGTATAATCCTTTCAATCATAACGGAACACATTTTCTTCAGAGTGCTCCTTTAAATAGATCAAGGGAGCTATCACAAGCAGGCCGCCTTGGCAATACAACTATATCCTCAAAGAGGCATTCCGACTTTACTGTTCTAATCAAATCCACTTTTGTCGATTTGATCTCCTTTGAACTCAGGGAGTCGGTTCTCGAAATCAATTTTGGGCACCCGCCGTTAAGTTTCATAGTATAACACCTGAACCGGCCAAACAACGGTTTTGAGCAATGGGATCCAACTTGAACACGGAACGGCGTAGTTATGCATAGCGTTTTCTCGTGCGATATGGTGCATATGAACTGATAGCCTCCTTAGTTCGATGTTGTTGGGCTCGATAAAACAGTTAGGTTTTGCATGCTGCAACGCTAACTAGGACTTCACGGTCATTCGAAACCCAGTTTCTCAATCGGAAGCCTTCTCTTTGTAAACATGTCACAAACCCACCCTAGAAACCGAAATCACGCAGTCATCCATAGCTTCTGTCGCACGACCCTGACAGTAACACAGCAGGTACAACATGCTTTGGCCGTCATTTTCCACCATCCCTTCCACGTTACAGTGAAATTGCCGAACGAACTTCCAGTATGTTATGGGATCGTCGTCAAAGAAGCACAGTTCAATTTTGGGGAGGTCAAAACTAACGGCCGTTGGAAAACAATTATGCGACGAGTGATCCGGGAAGGGACGCTCGATAGATGCATTGGTCTCACTTCTGGAGCAAGTTTTACGCTGCAATCCTCCAAATACTACTTGACTTGTGCGTGTACTTCTTCTTCTTCAGCTGGATCAAGCAGCAATCTAGCCTTCTCAATGTTCATTCTACCCCCTACCAGGTTCCACTCTATTGTGACTAACGCTATAAATTCACGCCTATTATGCTCCGCTGGCAACAACGTATACTTTGTCTGCATCTTTAGGATGCATGTGGGTCTACGAGTAACGTTCGGGCCAGGAACTGAAGTTGCATGTGCAAGACAGTGGACCCGCCTGTTACACTCGCAATCTGCCTTGTTTTCCACGGGTTGGGTATTTTTTGACATCCAGGAAAAGTATAAGTGACGTCAGCTTGAGTACTGTAAAGATCTTCCTCTGAGCATAGTCCAAAAGCAGATCCCCAAGTTGAAAACAAGGTTTGACCCAAACATTTCTACGACACCATTAAGTGGATGCGTAATTATCTACAATGACTGAAACTCATTCGTTCACAACTAGTCTCGTTCAACATGTATATCTAGAGTGCTAAACGGTTGGCCGGATTGTATGGCCGCGGTTGGGTCATTATACGTTCAAGGAAATAGAATTTTTGATTTGGAATGAGTGCAGTTACCATAGTGTAGGCGACTGCTAGGCTTACAAATTGATACAACAAAACCTGAGTCAGAATTTATGCACCCGAGGTGTATCAGAGTCGAAAGGCTGCCTTGATCACCTCGTGTTGTTTCTGTAATAAATGGTATCAAGCAGTTGCGATCACGCATGGGAACAGACGTACATTCAAGATCGCCAAATCGAGGAAGATGATTCACATGGACACATAGTGTCTGGTGATAATAAGTTAGGGTAATCAACTTCAGCGACTCACGTTTGCTGCACTTGACAATAGAACTTTGATCAAATGGGGGAAAGAAAGAAACCAAAGGTTACACATGATGAGTGTGAAAAGGCGGTACCATCGCATATCAAATGGCTGCCGTCTGTAACACGCTGAAAACCTCCTCGATGTATAGTTCTGAGAGGACTCATGCTAACATTTGGTTTCTTCGTTTATTGTTTTGGTTATTTTTCACAAATTCAGTCTTCATTATTCCTTCCAGATATCCGACCTAATGTTTCTGCGTAAGCTGTGCAGCCTATATTTTAATATGTGGGTTACTTTTCAAAGTTGAACTTTTTACTCGTATGTCTGCAATTCTCTTTCCAATTGAGACGCTACCGGGCAACATTTATGTTGCTCTGTGGTTAGGAGATTTGCAGTTTGACTCTTCAGTCACGACAGTATTATGTCATTGGTTGATTTCATCGGTTTTACCCTCTTACTCTCATGTTGAAAGTATAGAGTTCATGTAGTAGGCAGCCAGAAATCCCTGCCTATACTCGAATCTTATTTCTCAAAATGCACAGAGTATATAGACAAAGAACCCATTTTCGAGCGAGAGTGGAACCGTATCTGCTGTGCAGCCTTTTCTGTCGCTTCTAATCTCCCACTACTTCACTCACCCGATAACGTCACCCATGCTACTTAACCCGATTAGTCGTTACTTCCTCTAATTTCGCCTGTCAATAACCTACGCAATCCATGGGGCTTATCTTTGTAGCCGACATTGAACCATATTATTCAGTCTACTGGTAACTGTCTTGCACACCCAATTATTCCACACTGTGCTCATAACGTTCACTTTTCTGGTCGTATTTCATTATGGACGATCCAAGTAAATATTCTGTTTGAACCGTGTTTTGGCTAGGTTACCCTGGGTCCGTTTATGCGTCCTAGATTGTGCTTGCTTCTTCGTGAATTATAACGTTCATAAAGTCTGGGAACGGAATATTGTCTTGTTGCACTTGTGTGATTTCTATAACAAAGTGAAATTTTGTGCTGACTGTTCACCACGTTTGATTTGTGATAGCCGAACAGTTGAATTGCATGCACATAGAGATAATCCCTACCTTCAGTTATTTGAAGTGTAAGACATTTATACTATTTTCTGGCACTCCACGACCGATTTCACCCTTGTTTGACTCCTGACTCACGTAGCATAAACGCCCCACGAGCAGAGGCTTTTATTCATCTAGCCAGCAGTCCTCGGAGCATCGCATGTGATGAGTTTATATTGTTGACTTTTTTGAACGACCTTCTGATCAATCTACTGTTCCATCCAAAACGTTTGTGTGTGCGCACTTACGTTTTCTTATATAGGTTTGACATTTTTACACATTTTTAGATCTTGTCATTGCAATCTCTCTGTTCATTTTCCGAGAGATAATGGTTTTAATTTCGTGCTAGCCAATTAATTGGCTAACCAGCATTGGCCGTCAGGATACAGAAGCTCCATTTACACACCTACTGGTCTCAATCCTTCGAATTTACACAAGATACGTGGTGTGTGGGTTGAACAGCAAGTGATGCAGCGCAAGCCACTTGCAGTGGTGGTTAAGTGCAGGCGCCCTTCAGCTTCTGTCATTATAACAGGCTAATACGTTTAGAATGCCGCCAACCATACGGGTTTGACGAATCGATCGGTATCCGCTTTCCCACATATGGCTACAAACACTTTCAAGACTAAGCACTGAAAATGATGCGTTAACTGACATCAGGCGTGACGGTCATAATCGAAAATGGCAATACATCAGCGGTTTTTGTTGACGCTTAACTGTCATACAACCGTGAGACGAATGACAATCCCTAACACGGAATAAAAGAAAGGCAAGAGGACCCAACTACTGGAAACTGCTGTCTGTATTGGAACAATCAACATCAATATGCTACACCTTACAAACAAACAATCATACTATAAGCGAAAATAAGGCGTCGTCGGCAAAACAACTTCGTTTTAGTTTTTACTTATCAACGTAACTTATTGCACTTATTCCAGAAACAATTCAGACGACCAACGGCAGCGTCCGTACAACTGATTCTGCTTCGATGTCATCTCTTAAAATGTTTCTAACTACTGATCGTAAGTAACGAGGTCTCTCCCCGTAAAAGATAGTAACGTACATTAGCTAACATACTGGTAGCTGTTTCCGGTTGCTCACTTCATGTCGTCATTTGATCACCTCACATTTTGTGCCCGTTGACTGCGGCGTCGACGAATGGGGCTCGATTTGGCAGTCGAGTTAGCAGCATTCTTGCTGCTCGATCTACGTCTTTGCGTATTTATAGGTTAAACAGAGGAATTCGTCTAGCGCTCGGTACCAAATAAATACTCTCTTCCCAACCTTTTTTGTTGCTTATCCTCTTGGCGCCACTCAGTGTGACCGAAGTAAGGCTCACGTTGATGGGCAACTACCTGCAGACGGCTTACGTTTATCGTGAACGGCGAGATTTCTCATCCGTTAAACACTACAGATTTCATAGTCGCCACAAGTGCGTGTCCCTTAAACTTCTGAATGATGCCTCTATGTCGCCAGAAATTTCCTTGACCACCGGATACTGCCCTAAGATTGGGAGTACGACCTGTTATTTCATTCCATATTGTTCCATAAATCTGCAATCTCCTGCATGTATAAATCTGCCAACAACGTCAATAATTTCGTTATACAGCATTCACTCTCCGTTGTTACAATAATCATGCTGACACACTCTACGTTTTGGGACTTTATTCTGAAGCATTTGGCCAAACACGAGATAACATCTAACATTTCTTGTGCTTCTCAACATTTATCAAACAACTGCAATTTGCCCCCCAGCATAGTCATAATCAATCGGTCTTCCACCAGGTAAGGGTCTACGCTGGCCTGTTGTCAGTGCTACGAGTAGTCCTCTATTGTTTTGTCTCTCAAACTCAAGCAAAAATGATTAAAATGGATAGCCTTGACGTATCTCGATGTTGATGTGAATTATCAGACCTTGTTCTAGGTTAAAGTATGGGAATGTAGCTGTGACAATACGTTTACATGCATGTTCAGTGTGCTTACTTGAGTACAAAAATGTGGACCAACCAATTAAGTCATACTCACTATTATAGTCGAGGTGAATGGTAACAGTTGGACGACGACAAAGAAAGAAAGTTTGTTCCCTGTATATTCGTCAAGGACGAACCCATACCTGGGATTCTCTGATGTCTGTCATCCGAGTTGCGCTTTGTCGACGGTTTGTTTTGGAAGCCAAAACCGTTGTTGTGACTAGGGTCAACGTATAGTTTTCTTAAGAGCCCCTGATTCCTTTCCTGTATAAGGAAACTTTTTCAGGGAGGGGTGTACTCCGTCGTCCATACAAGTTGAATCAACTGAGTCACGGCCTGCTAGTATTTCTCCACCACCATTAAAAATTGGTCACATGGGGTCATTGGCGTCAGCGGCCGTATTGCATTTGAGAATTAAACTGCAATCGTGGACTACAGTTTTACTGGGTGGTGCTAAATCTACTGACCGGGATGCTACATTGCAGATTTGCGGCCGTAACACTGTAGAAACAAGAGGTCGGCTAAATCAACTCCCAAATTGTTCTACCCAGCGGTTTGACCTTTTTGACTTGCAACTAGTGAGTGTCCCGCCTACCTCACTATTAGCTTCACTAAGAGACAAACGCTCTGGCTCAGTAGCTCAGATAAGCTCGAAAATTGCGTTAGTGTTCCCTGAATCAAACCGGTTTCCATTTCTCAGACTTTATTAGCCATGCCTCATGACCGACAATCATGCTACGTTATAACGAGATATCCCTCTTCAAGTTGTTATATGAGTCGCTACGGAGAATGTTCTGTTTGACGCCTAACAACTCAAGATATTCTTCTGATTTTCGTCGTTTGTTTGACCCACGAACCACTACTGCATGTTATGGTACTTGCTTCCTAAATGGCACGTAAGATTTGGATTCAGCCGCCATTGCGATCTTCGGAGTGATTACTGCTAGACTTGCATTCTAGACTAGTTTGGTACTGATACTTCGCCGACGGTCTGGCCAGTGTCTCAACAACCAGTCCTTTCAATCGATAAAGTCGTTGTGTCCCGCGAAAGCATGTACTGAACGACAGCATATTTAGTCATGGTCGGAGCGTTCCAGTAAGACTGACTGTCCTTATTGGGCCTGCGCCACTTACAGGCAAGGGCTACTTGGTCTATCAAATACTACATCTGGGTTATAGAACGAGAATGCAAAATGTAACAATGTTGCCAGGCTCAAGTTACCACCCCAACGATACTCTGCCAACCTGGACGATCAGAGTAATCACCTCATGGCTATGTTTCAACCGAATCCTCGTGTAAAAGCAGACTCTGATGACGGTGTCACTACGGTCGGTTAGATTCTAAGCAGACAAATGAAAAGATTTTTCATATAGATTGAACATCACCCACAATTGATCGCAGCTGTCGCATTCCCATAGACTTTCCAGTCGGCCCCTTTCGAAAAGAAGCACTAGACTCGAGATTTTTGCAAAGCTTGCCCTTACAGAGCCCGTCAAGCAGATGTCATAGTCTGCTGCTGATCGTAATCCAATTTACCAGTGCCGCCGTTGTGCTCAGGACTATACTTACTCCTACCTGATCGATGGCGGCGACCGTGAAGTCACCAACACCAGGTGGACAGCGTAAGTGTTTTCATTTCTATACCTTGACTTCCATCACGACATCTAGTCTGTGGAATGCAACTGCCATCAATCTTCAACGGGTCTAACATCCGTGCGAGGTTAGCCTAACCTGCCTTCTTCAGTATATGAACGTTGAAAAACCTACATTAACTCGTTTTCTAGGTTACGCAAAGGAGGAAAGGGACAATAGCTTGGGTGATAACTTATGGTACTCATCATGACAACATTTCTATCATTGGCTATATCTTCTGTGGAATTTGTAAAGTAATTTCTATAAATGGGATTCGAGTAGGTCCTAAGAGCTTAGTTGGATTGAATAGTTAGGGGCATCAGCAGTAGCATTTGTTCATCTATCCACTCTGTTGTGTGTGTCAGCTACGTCTACCCGATGTACAGTGAGCGGTATCCGATGCAATACGAGATTAGTGACCCTCCAAGGATTCACAGTTGTATGTGAATTAATGTACTGTTAGGACTCTCAGACCTAGACAATTGGGTTATTAAAGTTCTTAACCAAAGCCTTCAACCCAGCAGGCTGTACCCGAATACAGCGGATCAGTGGTAAGATGCTAGAAAATGAAAAATGTCACTCTTCTTCGTAAAGAATTAGATGACCGCGGTTTTTCAAACCTAGCATGAGTGACTGTTCTGTGGGATTATCATACCTTCTTGTTTGGCCCAATAGGCCATCGGCGTGTGCAATTCGTTAGGCTACAATCGCATTATGATGGGTATCCGGCGCCCTCTAAGGCGACATTTGTTATACACCTCTAGTTGTTTCACGGCCCATGCTATTTATTACGTTGAGTTTGGAATGATACACAGCACAACAGCTACGTATGCATAGTGGATTCATGTTACGGATGTCTCCGTAGTGTCCGCTTGACACGCTTTGTTAGAACAAGTTTTGGAAACTACACTTCCCACAGTATTTTGTCCGTGTTCAATTTTACCTCTGTTGATTGCAATGATAACACCGTCAAGAATACATTTAACTGGGAATTACCTGTTTTCGCCAGTTCAACGCGTAGGTCTGATGTAATCACATTCATCGCAGACGTGTGCAATCTAGTTGACAGACTAGGTGAAGCACGGTCTCATGTGGGTGGCCACTTTGAGCTAGTTGGATTAATGATGAGCTGCGGTTGCAAGTGTGGGCTGAGATGTTTTCAGCTCCCGTTAGAAATAGACTGTATGCAACCCTAAGAACGGGAATCTGAAGTCGGATTTGAAGTATTTTATGACATTCATGAGATATGGGTGTCATGTTCATTGACATAATTGTTCTCGGCTTCACGTGGCACTGAAAGCCACAATTTTGTGTAAATATGGCCGCATTTCCACTGATCTTGTCAGGTCGAAGATTCAAGTGAATGCATGTGCTGTTAGTAAACCGTTGTCTTTGTCTTCATTGGTGTCTTGTGTCGTAATTCGTGGATTATGCACAATCAGTCGAGGTGTAGAATATTTGATCAGGACATTTGTTTGAATTGTTGGTGCTCTCCGACACAATAGTTACCCTTCATTCTGATGCTTTATTTCTATGGAATTGGTTACTCAGCATATGGCTCGCACAGCTTGCGTTGCTGCGTTCAATACTCTTGATGTCACTGGATGACGTACTTAGATTAATACCATGTGCTTGTGTGTTGTCGCCTCGTTTTTGTTTCTCCTAAGAATGACTCCATCCACGACAGGGATTAGATGTCGAAAATATTGCCACGTTTGCGTTATGAAACATGTTTACCAAAATATCTTCAAAATATTAACTTTACTATTCGAGCATCTCGGAATCTAACTGCTTTCGGATCCCGCTGTGACGAATAGGTCTGACGACGGGCTTTGTAGCACGGCACGTGAATTTATGAACCAATCAAGCACTGAAACTGGGAAGAGTCTATAGGGCTGTTAGGTGAAATACAAAATGCTTCGGGAAAGTTTACAAATTAGATGCTGCCTTTACACCAAAAAATACCAGCAAACTTTTCCCTATTTCATATACCACTAGCACAAGCTGTCCGTCCCTCAGTATAACTCAGTTCACCAGATGACATGTTTATTCGTAATAAATGAAGAAGGTTCGATTGCTGGGTGGAAAACTTCGATCATTGTCTAAAGGGACCTCTTAGTTCTACATGTGGTCTTTTTACATTTTCCGATTAGTTCTCTGACCACTTACATGAAACCAGTGATTGCATCCTAGCTTACATACGCTGTAATCTCTCTGATGACTTGCCCGCAGCAGATGATCACGGTAATAACTAATGTTTTGACCCTATTGATTCTGTCAGTATGGACGGCCAAAGAACGTTCCTTGAGGTAATGCCAGTCTGTAGTGTGTCCCCTAATTAAGGACGAAATTTGGAGTTGTGAGAACTGCAAAGCCTGATTTCAATGATAGCTGACGTCTGCTCCACTTTGTCGACTCCTTACATTTCGGTTAGTACATACTAATTCAAAGCGAACTGGATTCTGTCTAAAACAGTTATGCATGTACCAGCTTTTTACTGCATCACAAATATTTGATCAAAACCGTGCATCCTATTGAGCAGCAACCACTGGTCCTTTAACTATGAAGGTTCCTTAGTGAGTGGTTGGATTGGAATTTTCAGAGCTGCCTTACTTCATAAATGTTCTCTTATCACATCAGTTCCGAATAGAGCTCAGTCGTAATTGATACCTGTTTATACTGACCTTCAACGCATTTTATCATATCATTGACCATAGGCTAAATGGCAGAAATTTGGATGGATATCACCTTAATTATTACAGTGTCGCTATGTTTGAACTTAGACGATGAGTTTACATTTTGTCAGAAATGTGTGTACTCAGTGCATTTCTGTGGCATTTCCTTCGCGCTTCTGTGTACGTTCGATAAATTTGATAATGTTCTCGTCCTTAAACCAAGCTGTGTATGTGGTTGCTTTCGTTATTCCATGTATTATTTTGACTCATATCGAGCGGTTCATTCGTACGCATGATCTGTGTGTATACTAGGTCCTCGTTCACCTATATGTTATCGTACGGTCGGTTCACTGTTTATCACCTCAAGGGCGTCAGAAAAAAGTAGCGCACGAACGTAGACCACTTCTAATCTGCGAATGTCACCAAGTCTATCTTCATGCGTTTGAATGGTCTTTCATATGCCATATGGTGCAAGTTGCACATGTTTCCATAAACACTCGGAGTCATTTTTAAACTCTCCTCACCTTTCGTATTGGTCTAGTTGGCTATCGATTGTTCAAAAAATGTGGAATGGCGTTGCCACCACCCTGTTGAAGGTTTCCTAATTGAATTAATACTGACAGTCAATAATCT
>JTDE01002604.1:59128-86368 GCA_014338405.1 Paragonimus skrjabini miyazakii
TCGTACTCCGTTATCTGTTTCTGTTCGGAAATGTGTCATTAGTCCATAAAATGAGTTTGATGTCTACGTTATTCGTTTACATTGAAAATAAACTGCGAACAACAGATGGCTGATGTGCAATACATTTTTAAGTCCACGTGTTAAATGTACTTTCTTTTCTTCTTCAGATAGCGAAATACGGGAAATGCGAAATCATGGTTTTTCACTGTACTGGCAACAGTTGACAGCCTTATCGATCAAACGGGGTATCTATGCCCTACGCCACCGTCTTCTCATTCTCAGCCAGATTGTCATTCCGCTTGTGTTGAGTTTGTTTGCGTTGCTCATTTTCCGCCACTTGACTGTATTGGTGCAAGCGGACAGTCCGAGTCTGCTGGTTTCACTGACTTCTTTTGTGGACCAGGCTTCAGGGTCCGAAGTCGTTGTTAGCTACGCGAATACGAACAATGAGACGGAGTCTTCAGTTGCGGAACAACTGTTGTGGACCTATACTACGCAGTTTGATCCTGTGAGCCGTATTCATTCTCGTCGGATGCAACAACCTGAGAGTTATGAGGTGAGCAAATCCATTGGAGCTTCCTTGTAGTTGATCGTCGCCCTTGTAGTTTCTTTTGTCATTATCATAGCGACGCATAGCTGTTTGTAGTTGGCGCCTGATTTTCATGGTGTTATTCGATGGCTTTGTTGATTCATTGCATTCCTCACTTCTTCATATGGAGTGCACGTGTCATCGCCTTGTCATTGCTGCTATCAATCGAATACTGTGCTGTACTTTTTCCTTCTACCGTTTTACGCTAACCCCATCTTTTTCTGGTCCGCTCCTTCACAACACTGTGTTGTAAGGGGTAGCTAGCTCATATTCTCTGTTCAGCAGTTTACAAACGTTAAAGCTGATCACATTATTTGCACTAATCATTGTTGACGTACGCGACAACCATTGCCCCCAGTAAGATAACTGAAGGAACCCATGGAAAGTAGTCTTCCGCAGAGCAATCTCTCCTTAGGAGGCTATACACACGTCGTGCTTCGATTACACAAAATGCTAATAAGGAGCATGTTCCACCACTTTGGAAAGAATTTCATGACTATTTGCACGGTGCTTCTCTCTCACTGTTGATCGCTGTCATCATTTCTAAACTGTATCCATGTCGTTTGTTCAGTAGTCGGGGATAACTAGACGCAGTTTCTCTGCCTGCTACGTCGTCCACGGTAGATTAATAGACCGGTTTATTAGAGCGTTCCCCTTTGTCTCTGGCTGCTTGTTCTGTTCAGACTCGACTATAGTTGATAAGCCGTAAATGCAGTTTGACTTGTACATGGTTGATTTGTGCGCACATACTGCTTCGAGGTTATGAATTGTTTGTCAGGTATGAACTATTGATTGCATTTTGCTGAATAAACTGAGGTCAGTGCTTCGCGCGTGCAAAAGGTATACACGCACCATCGTCCGTCATACCAAACCATTCACTGTCCTGTTTATAATACCCCACTAGGTTGAAGTAAGTTTGATACGATAAATACCAAGTGAATCGACCAGGTACAATGAACACCGTGTATGCGTGTATGTGCATGACGCCGTCCTGGTGTACACTCCACTGGTGGTCAGGTGTCTTGTTCAAGTTGAGCTCCAAATTTGGGGGACTATTAAACCGCATCTCATCTGGAGAGTAGCCACCAAGTTGAACATTCGAATTGCCGGCTTGTAATTATTATGTTTGGATGTCTTGTCTATTTCATGTGGTTGAGGAGGGCGTCATTAATTGCATTCTTGTTAGCGTCGCAACAACCTTTCTCTGAACTGTACGGTGATATAATAAATATACCACACATTTCTTTCTTGCGCCAACAGACGTTAACTGATTTATTGAGCCTAGCAATGTGCAATCGACTATCCACTGGTATCCGATCGGGACAACGCCGCTGTGTTTTGGAACTCTTTGCTATTCCCATCATCATCATCATCATCATCATAGACAGCAATGCATCAGTGGTTCACACTGATGCTTAACTGCCACACAACCATGAGGAAAAAACAAACCCTGTTTAAGAAGAGAGAAGAAAAAAGGGAGAGGGTAGGGGACCTAACCGCTAAAAATAGCTACGTCTACATTCAAACATACAACATCAAGGCGCCTACACCTTGCAAATAAACAACCGAGCTGTAAGTGAAAGTAAGGCGTCATCAGCAAGACAGCTTCCTCACGTCTTTCACTGCCCCGCGTCATTGCTATTCTCACCCAAGCTTGACCGTGAGATTCAGCTTCGTTTCCGCCAGAGACCTTGATGACAAACCTCCTTGGATCGGAAGCTAATTTTGATGTAAACTCTAGTAAATAACTGTGCTAGACTCATTTGTTTTCGGTTTGCGAAATACTACGCAAATCAAGCTCCAAACTTGAGAGAGTACCCGCAAGGCGGCTTGCTTGCCAACTTGTCTGAGAGTGCGGACATCGAAGCGCCAGTGTTTACTTGTTGTCTTGGCTTTGTAAAACAATTATCATCCGAAGGCACACGTGAAGCAGAAAACCTGGCTGTCACAATAGAACGTGACTGTGATATTGTCGGAATGAGGCGACCATTAAAAGATCGATAACTTCAAATACCCTCCGGTTGTTTATGCCGTTGAAGCGGTTAAACTCAAGGGTCCCATCCTAAGTCTCTGTTTCAAAAGTTCAACCCACAAAATGATTGCAAGTAAGTTTTTCTTGTGAGACCCTATCCGGAGCCTCTGTTTCTAATGTTTGACTCGGTTTTTAGTGAGAAGCTTCCATACCACCTGGTCTACCTGACATCTACGTCTACGAAGTTCATGAGTGGTGTTTCGGCTGAGGCACAGTTTCTCTTTCTGATTATGCCAAGTTGTTTTCTCGCCTCCGGTTCACCCAGATTACAGTTTGTCGTCGTATGTGGGAAAGAAATGCTATTGGTGGTCCCGTGAAGCACGCCTGTCAGTCCATAAAAGGTGACCCTTTTTCTGCCTCCCGCTTGGTGAAAGAATTTTATTCACTTCCGTACACTTCCAAACGGAGTGCTTTTTAGATCATCTTATAGGGTTCTTGTAGCGACAATAAGTTTATATGTCAGTTTGAGTTCCAAAACGCTTCTTGTTGCATCAGAAGTTAATCTTATTATCCGTCGTTTGTTTCTTCTTGATAAGACTGCTTGTCATCCCCATTGTTGCTTCCCTAACTAACGCACAGTAGCATCTCCAAAGTCTTCGGCGTTCTTTGTATGCTTAGCCACATCTCCTGGAACACCCTAGTTACGTCGGTTAACACACATCTGGTTGATATGAGGTAGGCAGTACAAATACGAAATGGGGTGATAGTCACATGACAGTTGGTTCATATCCAGACCACTGACGGTGTGGCCCTGGAAATGCATTATTGACCAACAGATGATGCGTATCCCGTTGTCAAAGCTCCTGACACTTACGTGATTGGCTAACGCCAGACTAGAGCCTCAATTTTAACAACGTGGGTTCACTGTATAATTTCATCTCATCTGTTCTATATGCTTTTCGCATAGTTTTGTTTCTTCTGTTCATTCGAGCAGAATTCAAACAGGAGGAATTCTGACGACGTTGGTTTGCTTACTCCAAAAGTGACGATATTGCCTAAATCTGAAATAACCATGTACTGTTGTCACGAGACAAAGCAAACACTGTTTGGTGAAAGCATTTTATACCGTTAAACGTTTTTGAGCAACTGCTTTTGAGTAGATGCATCGAATTTCGCTCTTGTTAGAACTTGCCAGTCGTTCATCGTGTGCAACATTTCTGCGTTTCGTAATCCTGGATAATTCACTGCTGACCAGTGCGATAAAGTGTGTTGATTACACAATGAAATTATGTTATAAGCATACATATATGATACCTTGTATGGTAGCATAAGTCTGTTAAAAGGGGCTTCTTAGTTTTGTCTATAGAGCTAGTAATAGAGGAAATTTGTTATATGTCGAATGTGATGTGCAGCACTCCAGTGGTTAATCCCATAGAGAGATTGACCTATCGAAACCGATCCTCGTGAAAATGGGACACAGAACGGCGGTTTACGCATTGATTCTTACGTTGATTGTTTGCAATTTCACTTTTACTGTTGCTGGTTGAATGAAAGTAATTTTATAAATGCATGTTGACTGTACTACTGATAAGGGTTCGTTGACTTACTCGCTCTAATCTCATGCAATTTAAAAGTGCTATGGTTCGGGATTCCGTTTTCAACTCTGTCATTCGTCGGTTCAGGGAGTTGCTCTTGCTGAGTAAATGCCAAAGAATTTCCAACATTATAGGTAATAAAGCAATGTCTTGTCGATTGACATATCTGAAAGCCATTCATTAGAATGCTCGTGAAAACATTTCAAATGAGTTTTCACGATTTCATCAATAGTTTCTGTCGTTATTACCTGAACCCTCGGCAAACTCTTCCTTGCATTGAATCATGTCTATTGCCAATCTGAAGCTGCGCTATGGGAACAACAGTTTTTTGAAACTCTAAAATTTTATTACTTATTATCGATTTATCTTTCTCCTCATCGTAAAATAGCCAGATTACACCCTTCAATAGTAATACTAATATTCTAGTGAATTCGCCTGCGATTTTTGTCGTGGATGATTTTAATCAACGGATCATTTTGCTTTCTCATGAAAATTTCGAAACCCGTCTTCTTGTTAAAGTCGTTGACGAAACATCCTTCTCCGTTGAAACTATCTTAATACCATATGTTTGAAAATGTTATGCTTTGTGACCCACACTTCACAAATTGCACACAAACCTTCACAAGTGTATCGTTCGTTCATCCCCTAAAGTTTTTGATATACTTTTGTTGAAATGAAAAGGAATCGCAACGTTTCGGGCGTTCGTATACCATATTAAATGTTCCCGACTGAGTTTGGGCTGCTTATAAATCCAGAAGATTCTGTGTAGTGCACAGTGTTTACTGCGTACTATCCTTCCTTACCCACACCTTTTTTCATATACTCCTATGAATTTCGTTGTTTTGATGATGTGCAATGGAGATCCAGATCACAACATGGCTTAGGGCTTTGTTTTCCTAGTAACATAATGAACGAATCTACCTGTGTAACATCTTTTAGCTCTCTTCTTACTGATCTGTCTCTATACATCTAGATGCATCCATTATACTTCATCGACTCACTGCAGTTCGGGAGTTAAACATGAGAGAAAAACAGGCAGGGTTTTGCCCTGGCTGGGGATGTACAGATCACATTTTTACCCTTCGTCAAATTTTCGGAACAGCATCATGTGTGCCGCCGGCCAACAGTGACCGTATTTCCCGACCAAAATGGTGCCTCCGATTCAGTCAGTCGATCCACAGTTTTAGAGTACCTTAAACGCAAGGGTGTACCGACCAAGTATGTGAACCTACTAGCGGCGGTTTATTCCTACACTCCAACTCAGGTTAGGGTTTACGGTGAACTGTCTGAAAGTTTCAACACAATCAGCAGCGTACGCCAAGGCTGTCCTCTTCCACCATTTCTTTTCAATTTCGTCATAGACGAAATAATGCAGGATTGTCTCTCGCATTTGCAGGATGCCGGCGTGGATCAAAGATTGACTGATTGTGATTATGCTGACGATAAGGTGTTGCTGTTTGACAACTTTCAAGCTGCACAAGCAACGCTTAATGCAATTTCGCCTTCTGCTAAGTACTTCGGACTGCGTTTTGCAACCTCAAAATACAAAGTGCTCCTGCAAGATTGTTGTGATTACGTAGATTTAATGTTAGATGATGAAGTCATGGAGGTTATTGACCGATTTGTATACCTGAGAAGCTGCATCTGCGGCGGCGGAGGAGGTGTAGGGAATGAAATAGAGGCGCGTAATTTCAAGACTAAAGCGGTGTTTACTAATCTGAGGCACCTATGGCGACGGAGAGGTTATACTCTCAGGAATGTCAGACAACAGTGAGGGCTGTAATACGGCAGCGAAACCTGGCCGCTCAGGGTAGAAGACTTGAACCGTCTTGAGGTGTTCGATCACCGATGTCTGCGTTCAATCGCTCGTATCGGATGGCACCAACGAGGAGGTTAGGAAACGGGTGTTTGGCACTGGTTGTCAAACGAGTTCTTTCGTTCAGTCCTTACACTTGCACAGACTTAGATGGTTAGGTCATGTACTAAGGATGCCAGCTAGTAGTCTGCCACACCGAGCACTGTTTGCTGACGCTGCGGTCGATTGGCGCAAGATGCGAAGTGGACGGGTGATGACCTAGCATAAACAAATGAAATCGTTGACGAAGGGGTTGGCTACTGTAGATCGGGTTCGTCTTCCGGGCTGGGGCCCTCGCGACTCCCAGAATCGGTGGCTTGAGACGTTAGGTGAGATGGCGGCTAACTGAGCTCAGTGGCGTGAATGTTGTCGTTGTTTGTCCGAGTTGTCTGTGAAGTAAGTGCACTTAATGATGCGGGGCAGCGAAAGCCTTGTTGATGACGCCTTACTTTCACTTACAGCTCGGTTGTTTGTTTGCAAGTTGTAGGCGCCTTGATGTTGTATGTTTGAATATAGACGTAGCTATTTTTAGTAGTTAGGTCCCCTCCCCTTTCTCTTTTATTTTCTTCTCTCTTTTTTCTTCTTCGTCGTTGTTTGGCCTTTATGCATCAGTGTGAACCACTGATGTGTTGCTATCTTTGATGTTGAGGATGGTGCATTTCCTGCGTTTATGCCTGAAACACCTAAGCAAAATTCTGATATCCTTCGATGTTTGTTACTCTTAAGTGCAGATTTTCTTGTGGTCAGTTACCAGTTTATCATCGTCTATTAGCCTGTTTGTCTATAAGGTTTAATATTCGTGTGAATGAGAAACCAGCTGTTTGTGATGCATTTAATCGAACTACATAACTATGGGAAATACCGTTTCATTTGTCATTTCAACTGTCAAACCGAAATCGTAATATTTCCATTTTCCATGCCTAATACTGGTTTAACGTATTCACTGTTCAGTTCGCGTTTCGTAAACCCTTATGTGAAAACGATTGCATCGCCCGTGACTGGAATCCTGCGTTGTTTTAATATTGATTCGAATGTGTTTCGCGATTGCTGTTGATTATAATCCTTATCGAGTACGTCTGTAAAATGCGGTTTCTATTTTAGTCTCTGGTTGTCCACTCTTTACACCCTCTACTTTGTGATTAATCTCAGTGTGCTCTTTGCTAGTCAGCAGCTGTGGATTTTGCGTTCATCGAGGACTACGTTCCTCTACGGATTGGTTTTGGATTCCGGTCGGTCTCCAAAATTCAACTGATAAACTTCTTTTGTGTACTGTTTCGTGTAAGTGTTCATCTGTACATATGTCCAGTCAACCCTGTTGTTCATGCGTTCGCCGCTCCCAGTGTTTCAAAGCAGTTTCAGTCTGATCATTTTGACCGAATTCTGTGTAATTAGCTCCACGCGAAATAACTAACTGCAGTAACGGACAATTTCGTCATTCAAAGAATACGTTACCATTGTGTAGCTCGATTTAGGAGAAGCTACGTGTAATGTCACTAGCAGCGCCGTGTCCACATTCATTTGGTCGATGAAAGACATGTCAGGCTGCTTAATGGTAAGAACTCGATAGATGACAAAACAATCTATAGGTTAGTGTCATCTCAATGTTTCACAGTTCTGTGACGTCTTCAGAATACTTTGAAGATCATAAATGCACGGTATCTGAGATTCCTTAGATTCCTCTCTATAATCTACATTTTCAGGACAATTTGATCAACGAAGTGGGCCGGGCAAATTTATTCCAGTATCGAGGGGAATATATTATCGGTCTCGTAGTAGACTCAGCCTCTGTGACAAATAGTTCTTATTCAATCGCGTTGCGTGGCTACTTCCAGGGTGAATCGTTTCACTCGGCTCCGGCTTCGTTGAACGCCGTCACCAATGGTGTTCTTCGTCTATTTGTCAATCGTTCGTCTAGGTATCCTGTAAGTTCTGTAATGTTGTAATTTCGGATAATGTTACAACCTATTTTATGTGGCCCATTTATACAACAGCTTTAAAAATGATCCTTTTTTCCTATGCGCTTCATTGTCTACTTACCCTCCTTCAGACTACTATTTTCGTTATACAATACTATCACATTTATCAAACAGGTGTTCACCTATTCCATATGTACTTCTGGTTCAAAGTTTATCAAGTATTTGTACTCAAGTCAATCACAGCCCTTAATATGCGTTGAACTTCACGATAGCAATGTTTAACTTCTTTAAGTGTAAAGATGAAGGTTGACGATTAAAATCGTCTGTTTTTGATATTTATTTATAGGTACACATGCTTCATCACATGTTCGATTGTTTCTCTACAGCATGAATGTCCCGCGCTTCATCCGGTTCCTAAGCTGTCACCTCATGTGTCAACATACAATCACCCTTTGCCACGAACAGATGCTGAACGAGCTCAACGGCTCAACACGACTGACGGTCTGATTGTGTCGTTAGTGGCTTCTGTTCCGCTGGTTTCCAATTTACTTCTGGCTCTATCCTATCTGGCTGCTACGTTTAGCATGGCGTTAATTCACGAGTACAACACGAGAGCGAAACATCTGCAGTTCGTCTCCGGTGTGAAATTACGTACGTCCTGTTGTGCAAATCGCTTAGGGTTATCTGCTCCTTTGTTATAAACTATGTCGCTCTCGTTCGTGTATCTGTCCGTATGTGTGTGTGTGTGTGCAACAATCTCTCCCACTGTCCATTCGTCATAATCTTCTGTCGCGCTGTATTGTGTTTTGGTTGACGGGCCGTAGTCCACTTTGTTTGAGGACCACTAGCTGCCAATCGAGAAAGTTCTAAGTTCATGATTGTTCACGGAATTTAGAAAATCACATTCGTGTCTGTCTTGAAGATTTTTCGATAAAGATAGCTGCGTTAACTCAGTTAATTTTTAAGTCGAAGCTGAAAGACATACATGTATATCATCTTGTCCCCCGACACTCACTGAACAGTGAATTTTATGCGTTATCTCGAGGGTCAGATACGTGAACACTCGTCTCAATTTCGGTATCAGACAAATACATTACGAAGGATCTCGTTAGAAAGGTCTAATGTGATGATCAGATCCTACCGAGCGCAGCTCATAATTCATGTTTTGGTTTGTACACCGTCCTCTGTATCCTGCAATAATCCTTGAGTAATAAGTTTTTTTCCATCCTTCTGCTTACATTAGCCATTCTTGTTGTCCTACACACTTTTCATACACTGAACAACCATAAACGATTGTGGTGGTGTGTACGTTTTAACCCCGCGGTTTGGAACTCAACGCTGTTACCCTGCCTTTGGAAAGCAAACTTGATAACTCTCCCATCGTCGACGTTCGTTCCCTTAATTTTATATAAGTTGAATATCACTCAGGTTTGATCGCGGCTTTTGCATTCACATCGAATTTTCAGTCAGCACCTATCGTTTTTGCTAAAGCTCATCAGTCTGGACTAGGACTCCAGCCCGTTAACAACACATTCACCGTTCGCTGTTATTGGATCACTTTTTATGAAAGCTGTAAGATACGTATGCTGTTGAAAAACTTCTGGGTAAGTAGTCCAGAAGTCTTACCTCCGCTCTTATTCATATTGCAAGTAACGATGGTTTTAGTAATATGCATCCACTCACATGATTTTCAAGCCTACTCTAGTTTGAGTATTTGGTCATATGTTGCGCACGGTTTAGCGGCTGTCGATGTACTCAGGGGATAATCAGTACAAAAAGACTAGGTCTGTGTGATGGTTTTCCTATTATTTACCAGTGTTTTGTTTATATATTCGTGTTCTCTAATGGGACGTGCAAGTTTTGGACGACAGAACATGTGGCAGTTAAGCATCTGTGAGAACCACTGATGCATGGCTGTCTATGATGACGATGAAGAAGAGAAAGACAGTGTGTCATATGGAATGGACATGCCTAGTGGCTTGTTAAACGCTTCCAACTGGTAGTCTTTGCGTATGAGTAATATGCCATCTTTTCACGGTCCGTTTGTTTGTCGTGCATATCTTGCTCTCAGTATCACTCACTGACATTGACGCCGACTGCCACTTATATGTATATTGTTTCAAACCATGGATCATCACGATCAGTGTCAACCTTCTTTAAAATTAGCAGTATTTTCGTCCTCATATTGTAGCGAAAAGGCGTCCAATAAACACCATCCTTATTGTCCACCGTGACATTTACTATACCACGTGTGCGCTCGCGTTTATGAGTCAGAATTGCAATCCACAACATCCCCCCCCCGTTTTCGGCTGGCACATCGTGTGCATTTCTGTCCGGTTTATGTGTATGACCGGCGCCTTCTATCGGGGGATTTTCCGCCTACCATCTTTCGTCCGTTGGTCTGATCTTGTTGAACGAGGTCTCGTCTGGTCGCTCGTGATGTTCGCAATTTATCCACTATAGGCTTCGACCGTATTCCACGATCGTGTCGAGATATTCCTCTGCTGAGTAGTAGGGGATTTTGATTTACATATAGATTGAACATCACCCACAGTTGATCGCAGCTGTCGCATTCGCATAAACTTTCTAGTCGGCCCCTTTCCTCTGTGTTGGAATAATCACATCCTCTATCTGGTCGCTCATCCTATTTTGCCTGCCATGTCTCGCCTGCTGGTCCAATCCAGTCGAGTGATGACTCATCCGGTCGCCCAGGCTGTCTCCGATCCGCTCGCTATGGGCTTTTGGACGTACCTCCCCCGCGTTGTGGTGTTTCGCCGAGTGTTCGAACACTCGTACCTCCAGCTTGGTCCATCTTTGGCCAAGCTTACTGTGCCGATTCTTCTTTGTATAGTGTTGATGAACCATGTGGTTTTACGTTATCTTGCTTTCAGAACCAAAGTTCTAACGTTCAATAGTCTCGTAATCCTGGGACTCAGGCAACCATTATTACCTCAGATGTGTTATATGCGCTTACTCTCACATATTCACCCAATCTTTGGTAGTCAGTCAACGTGACAGTATGATTTAGCTGCCCATACCATACTGTACTATATCGTCTTGATTCTTTTAATCCCTCTAACCGAAAAACAGCCCAGTTAGGCATTCATTAAGTAGGTTTGAATCATTCCACAAGGTCACCCAGTTTTCCTATCCCTATCGATCAGCATGTGGAATTTGCTGAGATTGTGTCAAGTCAGATGACAGGATGAATCAACAGCATTCAGCCAATACAACACAAACATTTGTCACGGTGTACCGAACAAGATTAACGTTAGTAGATGCTAACATGTAGTTCTGCTTACCCTGTACAAGTGGATAAATGCTATTGCACATATGTAAAGTGCAAACCAATCGCACTGAACTTTGAACGCAAGTTTGATCTACAGTGGGTTTCATTTGTTTTTTGGTCATACCGTTTGAACATTTCCCATTTGCTCATCTTCTCTTTGTCAGTTTTGTTGGCCTCTTCAGACCGCCACTTTACTCGTAGTGTTCCGTTATTGCGCAGTCTATTTTTTTCTCGATGTTCAGATGTGTGATGAATTTTGTTCCAATGATTGCATTTGTTTATACTAGTTTTTTGCTTGTTCATTTTCCATACCCTATTTATTTTAGTGCCCTACTGGTTGTCTAATTACATCTGGGATATGCTAATATTTTTCGTCGTATCTGCGGTCATCCTGATCGTATTTGCCTGGCTCAATCTGGACGCATTCGCCACCAAGACTCGACTCTATTTGGTTGCTATCCTATTCCTTGCCTACATATGGGCCGTGTTACCAGAAATGTACCTTTTGGCTCGTTGGTTCAAATCTCCCACCTCCGGCCTCGTCTGGCTCACAGTGTACAATGATTTTACCGGTAAGTTCCAGTTGTTATTTGTACAATGTCGTACAATCGAAGAATACCTATTTGTTAGTCTATCTCATTTCTTCTCATGTTACACTAATTTTCTGTCCATTTATTCCATCTATATCAACTTACCTGCAATCTTGATATGTCACGTGTCACGTTATTTTAGGTGATCCTGCTGGCTAGCATATCCTTTCATTTTAACTTATCATCTATTTGTAATTGATCTGTATTTGAAAATGGGTTGGGAAAACACGTTGTTGCGATCGGTTTGCTCCGATCCTATGATCATCTAAGTTTATTTGTAAATCACATTTATTCGTCTGTTTCTCAAAGATACTTAGAGATTAACAAATTTATTTATGAGGAAAATGGTTAACTCGTCGAAGGTGGATAAGTGACTGTTTCCACTGCAATAATCTCGATAACCATTCCGTATTTCCAAGGTGACAATCTGTTTGATAAACTTCTGTGCCTGGCCGACACATCATGGTACCCTATCACATCTCCACCACATGTACCAAATATTGTTTACTGTATTCGCCTATGTATTACATCCTTCTTCACATACACAACGTGAGCAGAGGTGATCTAACGTTCTCAAATCGAGATTATCTGTATACTTTTGCGACGGTTCTAAATTATGCGTACCTACACGGTTCTAAGACTTCTGTGAAACAATTAAATGGGCTGCGTTACACAGTTATTCATTTTTTTCCACTGCCTTAGTCACGGTCTGTTTATTACAACGATCATATGGCAAGTTAGATAGAACTGATGTTCCACCATCTGATTGTTCATATTTCCAACTGGTTTTTGATAAATAGCAGCTTGTAGACTCAAAGTTATCACCGGATAGACGGAGAGATACATTTTCAGAGCCACACAACCGTGGAAGCAGAAAATTGGTGGGATTGGATTTAAAGCGATATCGTCCCTTGGGTGGAATTTCGAGTACATAGAGGGGTGATGTTGGTAAACTGATCCGAAAAGAAACGATAGAGCAGCATCTCACATATTTCGGTACCGAGGTTTTATTTCAAGTGGCTTTTAGCCTGAGGTCAACGATCTGAAATGATTGCGCACAGCTCAGCTATTTCATTGACTTTTAACCATACACATTGTTGGAATTATATTAACTTGTACGGACATATTAAATTATCAAATTCTATTAGATGTGTTTTGTTGTTAACCTCCAGGTATTGTATGTTCATAAACGGTGAAGACGATGTTACATTTATGGGGCTAACTGGTCGTTAAGCTGAAACCGGTTTGAAGCCACTGGTTTAGTTCCACACACTTTGATTTTAACCGCATGCCAAAAGATGATATGTAGACCTTTCTAGCAGAGTTTGTTTGCATGACTGCACTGGCTTACATTAAAATGAAGTTTTGTCTCAGCATATTTTGCCGGAAAACATCCCGGATGGACTGAAAAGCAGTTCGCATTGATGACTTGTAATTACACACGTCGTTCATGTATGGAGTAATAAAACTGCTATCCAGCAGGCATTTATTGGAATTCTGTTTTGATCTTCATGTGGTGGGCCAGCCGAATTGAATTGTGCGTATTGAAGGTGTACGCACAATCGGAAACTGGTGATCAACTTTATGTGTCCTACTCACATTTAACCACAACTTCCGTACTCTTCCATTATTAGTAATTCTGTCTTGTGTAATTCGAGAGCAACGGTGTGATAGCTACCACAGTTTTCTCAAATAGCTTAACCGGAGTTCGGAATCCGCTTGTGGCGTGGACACGCACTACTACCCTAATAATATCAAAACTCAGATCTCATGCTTATTTCTAACGTTGATTATAAGCAAAAAAAACAACTGAAGTGCACATTTTTATTACATTGTATATTATTCAAACAGTCTCGGGTCTAACTGTGGTAGACGGAGTTAAAACCCTCAACTTGAATATGCTTCATGATTTCTACGTTCAGTCCTAAATTTTACATCTGCTCTGTCGTCTTGCCCGCGGACTGTGTCTCTCCGATGTTTCTTTCTCTTTCGTTTAAGCTATTATCGGACTTCTGATTGTTGCGATTCTCAGCTACCCATCAGTGCATCAACAAGAGCTCTCCTATTCTTTGCACTATTTCTGGGTCGTCATCTCTCCTACTTTCAGTTTGGCCTACGGTCTTCTGATGGTGTTCGAGAACTACCAATTTCGTCGATTATGTGATCACCCCGAGATGGACTTCCTTTGTTTGTTCCAGCCAACTATGCCTTGTTGTTTGAGTAAGCTCAGGTAGTAAAATACTCCGATGGATTTTTTGTCTATCGCCCCTGTTCCTTCTCCTCATCAATTCACACAGTCTAATATTTTGTCCCGTTCATTTTCGAAATAAAATTTAGTTCTTCGTGTGAGTCATCCAAATGTGGTCGCATGCGACTGTGATTCGATGTGATAACACCTAATGAGTGAAG
This sequence comes from Paragonimus skrjabini miyazakii, assembly GCA_014338405.1. Taxonomy (NCBI): domain Eukaryota; kingdom Metazoa; phylum Platyhelminthes; class Trematoda; order Plagiorchiida; family Troglotrematidae; genus Paragonimus; species Paragonimus skrjabini miyazakii. The sequence goes on from JTDE01002604.1 coordinate 73,344, forward strand.
TTCGATCTCCTTCTTTCATATACCGACTATGTGAGTCGGGCCACTTGTGCACACCGACGTTCTCTTGAGCTGGTAATTTTCACTGCCTAACTTGAATGTGAATATCATTAGTTACGAACTAATGTTAGTTTACGCTTTTACACGCGCTACTACACAGTGTGACCCAGGTTACCGGTGCTTGATACTGACAGGTTGTTGAAACTTAGATGATTGCTATCGAGGTAAGTGGAGTCAGAATTTGCCATTTTGCCCTCAATTGGTATCATCATTATCACCACATTGCTTCTTATCTGAGCCACAGATTTTCTCTACGTGCAACTCTGTGAGCTCCGATTTGAGTTTTTTCCTCACTTGTTTGTCTACGGTTGGTGTAGTACCTGGTTGTGTTTTATTTTGTGCTCGTTTGGGCACGTATACCAAATTTGGTTAAACGCACTGACGAGTGACTGGGTGCTGAGGGTCGCCAGATATGGTAGATCTGTTCAAATTATCATAGTCAAGGCGTCAGATTTTACATGCTTTAACGTCGAGTGGATTTCACGCGGAACCAGCACACAATTTCAGCAATCGGTGGTCCGATTTAAACGTTTCGTTTGCTCCCGGTTCTCTCTTGAGCAAACTTCGGAAATGCGGATTGCATTCACTATTCACTTGGATCAAAGTCCTTATCCGTGATCATCAATATGCGTTTGCCGTCAGTCTTTGTGTAGTTCCTAATATTTAGTTACGTTTTTTGTACTGCTCTCTATTCAAAGGAATGAGTTGCAGGTATTTGTGTCGTCTTTTGCAACCAGTTGAATCTTAGCCTCTCTTCTTCTTACATTATAGACCGCATTCACGCGGTGAAGACCCTCAGTTTTAGACAACGCTGCGAGGGAACACGGTCGGTGAGAACCCTTTCTTTACAGTTACAGGGTGCTGAGGGTATATTTTTCACCTCCAATACGACTAGCTCTATACTGTTTGTCTCTCATTTCGAATATGAAACCTTTTAGATTAGTGTTGTATAGTACCACTACTCTGTTATGCTTACCGTTCATTAAGGCTACATCCTTGTTAGGGTGTAACAGTGTTTGTAATGTATTCTGCTGCATATCGCGCTGGCGGCAGACGATCCCAGTATGCCACTTTTCAAGATAAATATCTCCACTTCAAGACCTGAGTTAATGATAAGGGTTTGTTACCTGTTGCATACACCTTCCACTTTTGACAGTCTGTAGTTGCTCGTATTTCTTCCTCCGGGCTATCCCATTCGTTACTGAAATGAGTAATGTTTCCTTCATCATCGATACTACCAATACCTACGGTATCTATCAGTGAATGAGAAAAAAATTGAATACTGGCATACAGCCCGATTAACTGAAGGTGAAAGTCATCTAGTCGTCTCTGCTGACCGTTACACTAAGTCACATATAACTGTTCGAAGTGACGTGCTTTGGATTCACAATCACAGAAATATAGCCTATTGTTGTTTTGTTTGTACATGTGCCCCACTACGGTCTACTCATGTTAAAACACTTATACGCTAATTCATCCCTTCTTGCTAAAGCGTTTGTGTGAAGCTTTCGTATATGATGCGATTCCGTTTTCTTGCGAATACAGAAACATGCGATCCATTTTGCGCCTACTGGACTCCTAACGATCTTTCTTTCAACCGGGGTGGAATCGGCTTCAACCTGTGTCTGTTATTGTTGCAAGGTTTAATATTCAACAGCTTGGTGCTTTTCCTGGACAGTGTTGCTGCACGCCGATTTTATCTATATTCAAAATCCGGTGAGCAAACTGTATTTTTCATCTTCCATTCTATAGAATTTTCAATTTATGGCCAGAAATCTTAATTCATTTCCTGTTTTGAGTTGAACAAACACGTCCCCTCTTAAATCTACTAATTTTCTGGGCTGGGTTGTTTTGATATCGTTTCATGATCATGTTTAAAATAAAAGAACGCTGTTTTCTGGCGCTATATAAGCTTGAGTGAACTTCAGATTGTTGATTTCGAGTTTTTATGCCGTCGTCTGCAGTCACCAGTTCTCTGCTAGTGACGAATGATTCATTCGATAAGTTCACGTTCCGAATGGACGTTTCAGTTGCTTTGCACACATTGTATAGTTACGAATAAAATCGCCCACCTTCGTCTCATAGAGGAGTGTGAACTCCATGATCTTGGATGAGTCCCATCTTACTAGGAGTGAGCCTCGGGAATGCACTCTGCGAGCAGAAAGAACGATCCTGTGACATCGTTGTTGTAACGCGGACGCTGAGAAGCAGATATGTACCGTCATCTCGCTACAACTGCAGCTGTCGAATCATTTTGTTGATGGTCTACACGTGTGCTCGTTTTCAGGTGGCAGGCATTTTATTTTACAGCTTCTCCATCTGCATGGTGCCATAAACAATTTAGTTGATGGCCTTGGGAAAGAGAAGATTTTAGCGTTTCAGTGAATGTGACTAGGCTAACGATGGATTGATTACCAAACTATTCCTATGGTCTAGACATGCTGTTTCGCTGTTTGAGCTTATGAAAAAACATCGCACAGAATAGGCGAAAGTGACAACCACTAAACTTCTGAAGGCGAACTAACCGACTTACATTATGAATGACTTCCAGTGTTGTAGGAAGTGCTTTAACATCCATTTATACATGGAAAATCACTTCCATTGCACATACTGCGTGACAGATGGTAAACAAAACTCTGTCTGTTCAGCATCAGATACGACACAGCGTCTTTCTTTATGAAGTTTCACTTTTCTATAACTAAGGCTTCTGTTTCAATCTCTTCCTGCACTTCAATGGTAGTTAGTCATTCACTCACCGATTACTGTTGTTGGTGATACGGATATTGGTTGTTAGTATGCACTTGTACTTCATCTGCTGAGGCTTTAGGGGATATCGTGAATGAACTGTTCATAGTAGCCGAAAATCAAGATCGCGACTCATGTTCAAGTCATAGAATATCTGTTACTGTTTCTCTCTTTTTTTGTAACGTGAGTGTTCTCTAATTTGTACTTCGTACATCAAGAGGTTGTGGATGTTTTTTCCGGGAGTTAAGATTCAGAATTGACCAATCACAATGCTGATATGTCAAATCCATTCAGAATATGTGAGCTTGTTAAACGTATAAATATGTCAAGGGCCTTAATTGCGCATTGGAGTTTACGGTTGCTATGACGTGAGTGTAAAGTTGTCTTTCAGCTGATGTATGCTCGGTAGATGTACTTACGCTAAGGCAGGTCACAATTTTACAGGGTTACGACGAAATAGAGATCTTATAGTGTTGTCGCTTCTGACTTTTCTTTAATGCAATGACTTTAAAGATTTCTGATAACATTCTGCCAGTAATAATATTAATAACTATTGACTAGTGTAAGAATTTTGTCTATATACACTGAACATCACTCGGCTCTCACTTTCTCATAGAAATTTAATTCTGTCCATTTCATAAAGAAATATTGTACTCATGCTTCACTCTTATCACTGCTGGTCAATAGCACACCTGTTTGCCACGACTGTGATTAAAGTCCCGGTCACACATTACTGAATCAGCTGTGTTGTCGACTGCGCCAGTGACTCCACATTAGACACGACCGAATTACTGTATGCATACGCACAGCCTTATTCACTTGTGAGTTATGTCCAGATTATACCATTAATTCAAGCGGAGACACAGTAACTGTCCTGTTGACTGCAATCAAACGTTTTTATGTGATTATTTAGTCGCGCCTAATATATGGCCAATGACGCAGTGGTCAACACAGTGTGACAGACCGTAGCAACGATATGCACTGCTGACGAATCCTCAATGGTGAAAAACCTAAGTAAATTGTTACTATTCAAATGGGTCTGAATGAAATGTAACAGCTATAATCGGTTGTCAGTCCTTTTCCATTTATACAACATAATCTGTCTACTTGTTGATAAGGAAGATATTATTGATGAATAGTAGGGGATTTCGATTTTTCATATAGATTAAACATCACCCACAATTGATCGCAGCTGTCGCATTCACATAGACTTTCCAGTCGGTCCCTTTCGAAAGGAAGCACTAGACTCGCGTTTCGCTCTCGTTAGAGCTCGTCAGTAGTGCATATCATTGCCACTGCCGGGACTAGAACCCCGGGCATGCTGTTCATGAGGCAACCGCGTTTACCACTGTGCCATTGACCTCACGTTAAGCACGACCCAATGATCATATGTAAACGCTCAATCACTTTCGCTTGTGAGTCATGATCAGGTTGCCCGATCGTCTTGAGAGGAGACACAATTACTGTCCGTTAACTCCAATCGTTCACCTATGATGAGCTCTAACGAGAGCGAAACTCGAGTCTAGTGCTTCTTTTCGAAAGGAAGATGTTGAAAGTTGGGGTGGTCTTACAGTTTAGCGGCGGTATATATAGCAGATCGGACATAACCAAATAAAACAATTATGCATTCTACAACGTTCCCTTCATATATGATACAGTGGATCACGGATTAATTAGTAATTGAATGAAAATGTCAGGTAAGTTGTTTCGTTGGTGTGTGCGACGTTTGTGTCTTTTTTCTCAACTTTTATACTACTGAAGGATATTTGCTTCAGGTCGGACACTCGTAGATTCGGTGATAGACCAGCAGTAAACGAGAATATCAAAATACTTTTCGGCAAACTTTCCACCTTGCCTTCAATATTGTTTTGCTCAAATCTTGCTCAGTTTTTACCCACATTTGTCCTCATTCTAGAAGCAGTCCTTCACAACTAACTTCGCAAGTAATCTGCACAAAATTTCTCTGTTTATTGTGCACAAAGGAAGATTACAACAATTCGTCATCTTCTTCGGCGGTCGATCTTTCCTGTCTGTCAGCGTACGATTTTAAATGCCAGCTTTCATTCGCATTCCTCGTATCGGCTATGTGCGTTTCGTAGCTCTCGCCATATCCACTCAATTTAGCCTCTATTTGCACAAACTTTAGGTACTTTATACTGATCTATTTAAAAAATGACTATATTTCCTCTATGCAACCTAATAACCCGATTTTTCGGTAGGTTAGTTATTGTATAATCGTGCAAACGTAAGTGACCAACCAGCTGTTTTACTTAGATAATTGATCAAGTATGTATGATTTTGTTTCATGGTCACCTTACTTCTGAATCTAAGTTAACCTTCTTCAACCTTTAATCTGATTGTATGCCTTGATATCTATAGTTACATGACCCAGACCACTGAAAACACACGGTGCAGAAATAAAGTTGAAGTTTAAATCTTTTCTTTTTCTTGGATTTTAGCTCCGGATGTAATTTATGAATCACCTATACACAGTATTCTTTATCATCTAATGATTTGGTGTTCATATACTTATTATGTGATTAAAGCGAACTTGTACGAGTTAGATGGTTTTCCTATAAAATATATTTCGTGCTTAGTGAGTATTAAAGGTGTTAGTTACACTCAAAATTCTATCCCTAATTAAGTCCACTGAACGTACACAATAAACGGAACAGAACGATCCATCAATTTTAGGTTTGATTTGTTCTCCATTTTGTTGAATTCAGAGTAGTTCAGTGATACCCATACGAACAAAACAAACACTGTGTTGGAAAGTTGCCAAATACAGCCCCAAGTTTTGTGATTGCGTTATGTACAAACGGTGTAGTCATCTAGACCAACTATTCTCAGCAATCCATGAAAATTCACTACTCTCATACTTATATATATCTGGTCTCTCTGTTTTTAGTTTGCAGTCGTTTCTGTTATGTGTATTTTGGTTGCGGAAATTGTTGTTCTCAAGTCAAGCATGACAGCCTGTCCACACTTCAAGGTGATGAAGACGCGGACCGAATCGTGGAGGATGAGGATGTCCGTCAGCATCGTCATCTGGTTGAGTCGATGCCGGTGAATCGACTGAAGGAGCAGACCACGTAAGTTCTGTTTTTCCTTACATTTTTTGGCCATTATAACCTATTGTTGCAAAAACCCTGCTTCGCAATCATGTAGTTCACGTACCTGATAATTGGTACTTTTAAAACTCTATCCTATTCCCGAATGTTGTTTGCTGACTGCGCGTACCATATGATGTGTATTTGAAGAGTAATAAAAGTAGCTTTCAGTCTTGTATCCTCAGTTCTGTTATCCTGTCACACATTGGGTAACGTGTTTATTGGATTCTAGATTCTGCATTCAGTTCTAAACAGGAACAGACAAAATTACTGGGTGATGGTTCGTGAAGTAAACAATCAGCACCATTGTCACTACGATCTACCAACATTCTGGCAGGTTATCCCTCATTGCACATATTATTCTGGTCTGTTACGTTACTGTGCTCTGCTTGCTATTGTCTTGACTGTTTACTTTTCGCGTTTTGTTTCCTCTTTTCTACTTCTCTTTTTGGCCACTTCTCTGTTTGACTGCTAGCTTCAATGCAGTCGCGTGCTGCGGTCATTGATTGTCAATTTCTGACCGTATTGTTCCTCAGGATTGCTTTCAACGACTTAATTCCATGTTTTGCTTATCTACTGGACGTCTGACCTTACTGCACTGTGATACATCGCGGAATGTATTTGTGCATGACAATGATTCACTGTGACGCCTCAAATTCACAGATGGATCTGGTATGGCTGAATGGGATTGTATTATTGTAGCAAATGGTCTTTCGGTTAACCACGATCTTTATTGTCCAATCTGCTCGTTTCCACGGCACACGAGCTTGCGTTTAGAAATCGGAATTTCAGTCCACAACACAGCGGCAGTTTCTACTCACACGTCGTGTGCACTTCTGCTTTGTCTGTGTGTGCGTGTGTGTGGCTGTCGCCTTCTGTCGTGGGTTTTCTGCCTTGTCCGTTGGTCTGACTTCGTTGTGCGGTGGCTCGTCCGGTTGCCCGTGTTGTGTGCAGTCCACTCGCTTTTGGGCATACCTCATTGTCCCCTTGATGTATTCCACCGAGTTTTGGAATACTCGCGCCTCCAATCTGGCAATCCATAACTTTATTCCAGTCAGCCAATCAGATTGCATTATATGCTGAGACCACCAACAGTTGGGTCAAACCACGTGGTGGTCAATCAACAACGTGGTCACAAAATATGAAGACCTTGACTGCTCCATTGAGCAAAGTGGGTAGGTGTCGCCTGCCTGGATGGGGTCCTCGTGATCACTCAAACCGCTGGTTAGAGACGCTATCCGAGATGGCGATGTGTCGCAGTCAATGGCGTGCCTGTATCCATACCATTTCTAGTTCTTCTGTTTAGTCTTGTTTTAATAATTTTCAACCTTCTTAGTAACGCTTTCTTCCGGGTTATTCCACGTCACTGTTGAGGTGAACGGCGGCCCGAGCCACAGTACCTTTTGGTCAGGCTCATGGCTGCTATGATGATGATGATGATGATGATGATGTACTGTTCAAGACTACCGGAGATATTTCATCGTTTGCCTGGTGGCGCCTCCATAACATAATTCGTTCTGACGCTCCGCCTACCATACACGACGGTCTACGTTTTGACTGCTTTACCATATACATTCAGAGCTCCTGCGGTCTAGTTTTTGGACACGTTTCCAATAAACAGTAGTGCTCACCTCTTTTCTTCCTTAGATTGAGATTCACTTCATGCGATTGAGCACTTACTAGAAGGAACGACTCAATGGATAGTTGCATCGGTATCACTTAGATTGATATACGCTGTAGGAGACCGCATAGTAAATGAAACATCCTTTCCGATATTCATTGATTCGCCACTGACATATTTTTGAACCTCTCCTCTAGTAAGTTTTCTTGTGTGCGATTCAGATGTCGAATTTGAATAAAGCTTCTGACCGAAATAATGCGTTTGTTAGTTGTTAAAAATATTACGAGTGATCTTACTCATGATCTTTACACCTGGGGTCACTGTGACAACTCAACAGGAGTATGACGAGCATCACTGTGCTTGGGTTAACCTGTACTACCTTCTGTGGTTGGTCGAATCGGATAGCGCTGAAAAACGGGTGGGACTGTTCTCATGGCTGAACAACATTTCGGCAGTCAGAGAGTTCTCGGCGTTGCAGTTGGCACACGCGCATTAAGTGTTATTTGCAATAGATTCCATGTTAAATCGCTCCTGGCGATTTAGAGTAATTCATTCAGTACCGCGTATTTGACAATTCCAATAACGCTTATTCAGACGGTCGAGTTAACGGAACTATCTTCCAATTCCAGAAAACGTCAAAAGAGGCTGTCGAAAGGATTGGAATTTATACGGTACTGTTTAATGAAATTACAACAAAGGCACTGTCTCACCTTGAATGTGAATGAACCGGGTACACAAATTATCCAGCGAAGGAGTTCAAAATAGGGCAACTAAGCGCGTGTCTACAAACAACCACCAGCTAACAGGAAATGACCTCATTAAAACAACCGTGTATAGATGAAGATGAGAATGTGTCAACACCAAGGAGGAAGTTTGAACAGATAGACAATCCTAGTTGTAGGAAGGAAGAAAGTAAACATTTTATGTGCAGTTATGGTACAAAATTCGTTATGATCGTTTACTGCACACAGCAAAGAAATAAAGACAGATTTAAGATAGGCTTTCTACAACCAAACCAAACATACCTCTACGGATTCATTGTTCCGCATCATACCAGACAAAAAACGACAAACATACCAGAGGAACTTCAGCAAATCCAACATGCGGTTTTGAAACATACTCGTTTCTTTGACTATAACTTATTGGCTTAAAACAAATATAGTTTATTGCTGAATATTTTTAACGTCATATGTACCTTAGTTGTTGATACCTTTCTACGACTTTTGACTGCTGTCGTTTATTTTCTGTTCTCCAGAAATATTTGTCAATTTTGTATGTTTGATCTAAGGTTCTGAAGTCTAGTCGCTATACGTTCAACTATGAGATCGAAGATCTCGTCCTCGCGTGTTTTAGGTCTTATCCGCTATAAATGCAAGCCATTTGATCAGTTCCGTCACAGATGCATGATCAGAAAATATTTGTTAGACACCGGTATTTGCTTGAAAGGATCTATATCAATGCTGGAGTTTATCGAAGTTTTTTTATTTGTTCGTCGATCACCACTCTGTATTACCGAACAGTACTGACAGTAACCTTGAAAGTACTATTGTTTTCAACCGTTTTGCTAACTGTTACTGTTTTGTTGGACATTATGTCTCATTAGTGTTACACTTCTTTCACTGTAATGTCATCTTGAACTACCCACTTTTCCGTATTCATTCAAATTGACCAAGGAGAATTGCTGTTTCTCATTCATGAATCACGGTTCTACCTTTTTTTAAATCACCATTCATTTCTTGCAGTTTGACCCTACGTCAGGTGAGCAAAACTTACGGTTCCTTCATCGACACTCTTCGAAATCGTGTGAGACCTGCAGTGGATCACCTTACAGTAGCTGTTTTGCCCGCTGAATGCTTTGGATTTCTAGGCGTTAACGGTGCTGGTAAGACTACCACTTTTCGTATGCTGACCGGAGACTTGGATCCAACAGAGGGAATGATTTTGGTAAACGGATTTGAACTGGACAAGGATTTACGGAAGGTGAGAACTTTTTACGACAGCATATCAGTGGTAGGCACTTATACTTACCTGGAAAATTTGCCATGAAAATGTTTGGCATACACTCACATATTTGTTTTTACTTATCAATTAGCATGCTGAATTGTCTTCTTGTCTCTCTTTCTAGGCTCAGCAATCCATGGGCTACTGTCCACAGTTCGATGCCTTATTACCCTACTTGACAGGCCGGGAAACCTTGCAATTATACGCCCGACTTCGTGGTATTCGTGACGACATTTTGAATGTTGAAGTGGATCAACTGTTATACGATCTTGGTCTGTCTCATTATGCCAACGTTCGTGTTGATACCTATAGTGGTGGCAAACGTCGCAAACTCAGTGTGGCTGTTGCCCTCGTGGGTGGGACACCTTTAGTTTGCCTGGATGAACCGACATCTGGTGTTGATCCTGTGTCTCGTAGACGAATATGGCATTTATTGCGCCGTTGCCGACGACAAGGTCGTACTTTGGTGCTAAGTTCACACAGGTGTGTACGTCTTTACAGTTTTGTTATTATTCGTAAACAGTGAAGGTAGTGATGTTCGATTTAGAATGCGTATAAGTGAACGCTTGCTGGATATCGTGACAACACCGTGTTGTCTACGGAAACGACCAACTGTTCGTAAATAAACTTCATCACATTTTACTGAACTATTACGTCAAGTACAAGAATTGAAATGTACACAAGCTTTTTTAAACACTCAACTCATCCTTCTGGTTTTTGACTTGGTAATTTTTTTTAGAATATAGTGAAATTGTAGAAACACTATTGTTCGCATCTGCACATTGGTAACACTGGATCTTTGCGCCTGCTTAGTATGGAATGTTCTGCACGTGCAGTTGTGTTTGTGCACAAATCAGGTGACGACAGTGTCAACAAATAATTCATCAGTTAGCTCCAGGGGCCGAATTCATGTGAAACTAATTGTGACGCGTTAATGTACGATGAAATATGTATCCGTAGACTTCATTGTTGTTTCATCCGTCGTATAATCCTTAAACTGTATAGAAAGGGTTTTCTGTTCTGTCATATGTTCTAAAATTTATCCACTTCAAAATGTCCGGGTGATCTTTTCGCGTGTCACGACATCGTGTTTCCTTCAGCGGATACCAATTTGAGACGTTTCGGGTAGTTTCTGTGGTCTCACTCTACTTCCAGAGTGATCCAGATCAAACGGACCGACCTGGGATGGCAATTTATTGCTGGAACTTATATTTGCAGGTCCTCTATCTGAGTTGTGCCACCTAATATCAGTGGACCAAGATAGCCGGCACATACCATGTTAATGGAGAGAGTAGATCTGATTCATACAGTATTGCACATCGGTTTCTTAGAGCCCAGTAATGTGTTTACTGACCCAACTCGTTTAGGATACCCTACACTGTGATTGTTCTGTTTCCACTCTGTTCAACTGTGTCAAATGCTATTTGTTTAGTTTGATCCATTCGACAAATGGAGGACAAAATCAAAATGACCCATTGGGACATTTTAATTTGACAGCGACTCACACAAAGGTGATATTGAGACACTTTAAAGTGAAAACGTCCCATCATCTTTCATGTCAGAGACCTTGTTTGTTAGATTTGATGGATTCCGAACTGAAGTATGCTTTACGAAACTTCACGTTCGTCAACCTCAATACTGGTGAAATTATGTCATCTGATACATTCCTTTTTTCACTTCGCCCAATGACAGAACGTCAAAAACAATCTTGTGTGCGACTTCCTTCCTTTATGAATCCCTTAAGTCTTTTCGTTAAATTTAAGACAGTACACAATCAAACGAATCAACTTTCGTCACCTTCAGATGGATCGTCACATTTGTAAGATTAGACAAAGTTGGTTTGGGAACTAATGTTGAATTTCTATTCCCAACCTACGACTGTAAGAGTATGGTGCTTTGTAACCTACTTTCGCATGTTGACTTCCGGGCTAGGGACCTAGCGACTCACAGAGTCAATGGCTTGAGACGTTCGGTGATATCATCATCATCATAACAGCCATGAGCCTGACCAAAAGGTACTGTGGCTCGGGCCGCCGTTCACCTCAACAGTGACGTAGAATATCTTAGAAGAAAACGTTACTGAGAGGGCTGAAAATTATTGAGAGAAAACTAACAGGAAGAAGCGGAAATGGTCTTCATACTTCGTGACCACGTTGTTGATTGACAGCCATGTGGTTTCACCCAACTGTTGGTGGATTCAGCATATAATGCTCGGTGCGGTAAACGATCAGATGACATAAGGAGTATATAACCCAACCATCGCAGGCTGCGCAGCGTGAGTAGTTGACCAATTGACTGCGCATCCCGAGCGTTCCGGAATACGCGCCGGCGAACTGCCACATTGCTCACGCGATCAGTCCACTTAATATGGGCCAAGTCGCGGAGACAACGATGGTCAAACACAGCAAGCCTGTTAATATCTTCTTTGTGAACAGGCCACGTCTCCGAACCACAAAGCAAAGTGGAACGCACACAGCCATTATATACCCTTCCTTTCAGCGACAACCGGACGTCTTTTCGACGCCACGGATGACGCAGTTTGGCAAAGGCAACTCGTGCCTTTGCAATCCTCGCTCATATCTCATCAGCAATATTACAGGCTGACGAGATAGTGCTACCCAAGTATATGAAACTGTCCACAGTCTCAAGCGGATTACCTGTAATGAAGAAAGTAGGAGTTGAAGCAACACTTTGCACTTTGAAGGTGCAAAGCGCATTTCATACAAACCAGTTCGGTCACTCACCTTGTTCAGCATGGTCAGAAGGTCTAATTAAGACAGTGTCATCCGCTACTTAAGATCGATCAACCGAACGCCACTGAGATGTTCAACACCAAGCTCACTGAATTCCTCGAGCGTGCCCTCCAGAATGTTGTCCATAACAAAATTGAACAGGAAGGGGGAAATTGGACACCCCTGACGAACACCACTAGAAGTGATGAACGCCCGAGACAGTTGTCCATAAACTCTCACCCTGCTTGCGGAGTGAGCATACAGTGATCTCAGTAGATTCACGTATTTCTCTGGTACTCCCTTGCGGAGAAGGCAGTTCCAGAGAACGTTACTAGCAACTGAATCGAAAGCAGCCTTCAGGTCCAAAAAGACAACGACTGTTGGCTGTCTGTAAGAGTGCCGATGTTCCAAGATCCGTCGCAAGGTAAAAATGTGATCAAAGCAACCTCGACCGGATCGGAATCCTGCCTGTTCTTCGCGTACCTGGCTTTCTCTGGGCTTAGTGAGACGACGTAAAATGAGACCAGTGAGTATTTTGGACGCAACAGAAACCAAACTGATGCCCCTGTGATTGTCATGTAGACTTCGGGACCCCTTTTTGCAAACGGGAATGACTGTTGATAGGCACCAATCACGGGGCACCTCTTCAGTCTCCCAGATCGTCTGGAGGAGTCGCGTCAGTTCTGATATCAACCTCTCACCACCATCCTTGAAAAGAGAAGGAGGGAGGAGGTCTGGACCAGGAGCCTTATTACGCTT
>JTDE01002604.1:88090-102223 GCA_014338405.1 Paragonimus skrjabini miyazakii
TTCCCCATCGCTTGCCTGGTGGATCGCCATCAAGTTAGTTGGTTTCTTCATTCACATAGGCTTCTGTTGCTACAGAGCTTTCAAGAATTTATGCGTGCGCATCGTAATAGATCAGCAGTAGAAATTTAGATTGTCGGACTATTACGCCAATTATTTTGTTGATTCACCCTCAACTTTTGATATCGTATCAGCATTTGACGAACTTACTTATTAGGTCTATATACAAATGTGTGCTCCTTATCTCAGCAGAATACGGATCGTAATCAGTCTGTTGTACTGCTCCAATCAGTGTCATCCGTTACATTAAATGCTGACTTCTCACTTTCTCATACGGTCTACGTTATCGTGAACTCTTTGTGTAGCTACCGTGATTATGATGGAAATAATGTAAACCTTCATAATCAGGATCGTATGCCCTCATCTCCAACCGTTCGTACTTGGGGACCTAACGGCATTCAGTTTACAGATGTTCTGTCGATTGTAAAACAATTGAATTATTCTAATCTCATAGGGTTACAAACTGGTTACCATAAAATAAAATTCCTGCACCTGTTCGTTTCGTAAACTTGCTGTGAATGAGTTTCACTCAACTGATACAACGGTGTTCTCGCACTTTTACCATTTCAGGGTGTTATCCATTATCATTTGCCTATCACAGCATCTGACAATTTCTGCTTGGGTGATGTGTTCCGTTTGATGGAATCGAATAAGGTTCATTTGGGTCTTGTCAACTACTCAATCAGCCAAACTTCACTGGAACAAGTGTTTATTGATTTGGCCAAATTGCAAGAGGAGTATACTACGGATAACCAGTCCGTTACATCCGCAGATCTTCGGCGGCCACACTGTCTACGCCGAGCTTGTCGCCTGTGTGTGGGCTATGCCCGATGTTCGTGCTGTCGCCCCCTATCGTCGTCACGTCAGTTGGAGGTCGCAGAAACGGAGAGTTTGTTTGCCCGGCGTTAACTGGACAATATTTGTATATGTTGTTACCTTCATTCCGTCTAATTTCTTGTACTTCAATCGAAATTACTATGTTTTTATTCTCGCTTGTCTGTGAACTTCTGCAGATGCTCATTCTAATCAATTTAACCGAATTGGTCCGCTTTTTTCGAGCCACTGTCACACTGTATTGGTGCAGGATTAATTGTTCATTGCTTCCATTTGCTTTGTGTGATAATCTTCCTATTGGCATTGCTTCAGCACTGAAGCACAAATCAAGTTTTATCTTTTTTTACAAGCCTATTGTGTTGTCGTTTTGTGCTAGTTATCGTCGCATTGACTGTCCTGGAGTCTGATTTGGTATTTTTTGACGCTCGCTCAATAGCCCAAAAATAGTATATTACGATGTTTCCTCGTCCGAAATCATCATGTTTAGATGCCATATATAGCTTCGTAACTCAGTTGGTGAAGCATTTGCCGCGTTTGAGATGTTGTTTTTGTCGCTGGCTCGAATCTATCTGTAGTGCTGATTTTTCGCAATTGAGTCTCCTCTAAATTATCATATTTGCCAAACCGCTTATCAGTTATTTCTAATCGACGATTGTTCCACCACGAGCCAAATCTTTAATGTACCCTTTCAGCAATACATTGAGCATACATTTTAGCCTGTCTCATTTATCAGGTTGGTCACCGTTTTGTCCTCTTGTGATGGCGTGGTGACTCTTGAGGGTTGTGGAGGAAAGATGAACGATTATGCTGTTCTGTCTGTAGCATCTTTCACCTGCATCGTTTTTTTATAATATCCTGGTAGAAACAACCTGTTTTGTTCATTTGAACAATTTTGCTTGGCTCATGGCAAAGGTCGATTAGATCTATAATTGAACTGATGTAATCAGTACTTGCTGGCAACTATTCAGTGGTTAGAAGTCTCAACCGCAAGCTACACAGTTGCGAACCAAAACCCTTGTTATGATCAGCCTACTAGTGTTCAATTCGCATGACTATGTGTCATATGCTTACTAACAACTTGTAGTTTTATTTGCTAGACCCTGTGCCGGATGCATTATTTAGTGGTACTTGATCAAACATGGTTCATTTTAGTTACCAGGTTACACTGATAGCGTTCACATTAAATCGAACTTACGGTAAGTTCCATGTCTCATGTTGTTCATTTCTTATTACTATTACTCCGCACTTACTAGTTTCAACCTTACGAGAAGTCACCGATTGAAGATAGTTCGTACGAGTTTCTAGTTGAACGTGGATTCTCGCTGTAGTGCAGTCAGGCACTTTTATAAAAAGTCCTATCGATACTGAAGGTTTTGCATACACCCATCCGTGGCGTCGTATGTGATTATGCCCGGCCGACACTTGTCTCATTCACCGCAGCATTGAAACAACTAGTTAACTGGATCCTATTGTATGTGATGTTTAGTTTGCTTGTTTAATAGAATTAGGGTTTTGATTGGTTGTTGGTAAATTGATTGAGAATAACACAACGTTACGAGCAAGTTGTAATACTCTACGTTTCAACCACCCCGGGTGGCTTTCCTCAGGAGTGTTCTAATCGAAATCACATTAACAAAGGAACAGAGGTCACATGGGATTTGCCGCGGTTAGGTCATTCTGCGCTGAATCTGAAGTGATTGGTCTAATCCGTTGCCTATTGATTGATTTGGATGGCAATACCCTACCTTGACTAGTCAATCCGGGAAATACCAACGAGCAAGAATGTTACCCACGCAATTTCGTCTCAGCAACATCTGGACAGTTAGATGACGCCAATATAGCACTCTGAAAGTCACGTGATCTTGATCTACTCATGATCTTAGTACTCATTGCGTGATCTCAGACAAACCTGAGTCAGCCATGCACTTCTAACAATGTGTTAACATAAATCTTTTATCGTGATCTTTCTTGAGGTGATGCACTTGAACGCGAACTGAAGTTACGAAACCGTAACACGAGTGCCGTTCAGAAATAGATATTAGCATCTTACACATGAAACAGCGAAATCGGTTATGATTAGAACAACTTACTCATGATTTTTGCCACGTCTGAGTGTTGGGCTTTCAGTAATCAATCGTAGGCGCCAGTTTTAATTATTTTACGATGATAACTTCCCCCTTCACAGTTGTAAACTTCACTGATGTACGATAGTTTTCGGGTCAGCACTGTCCAAAACGTGTTTTGCTGAAGGTTATCTCATAGATCATTTTAACCACTCAGCTTACGGATTGCTGGCGGCTTACATCCGCTACAGAATCGTTTGGGTTTGTAGCCATTCAAGGTGAACAGATGGTCAGTCTTGATTAGAAGGTCAATATCGGCCTCTTCATTGAACTGTTTAAGTGATGTTGAGCTTGTGTGCCTTACATTCTTGCTTGGTTTGTCGAGCACTGTCGTTCATACACTGTTACCGATCGAACGCCGCCAAACACTGTCCACTCACGTCCTAAAATAAACTAACTTCTGATTGCCGCTTAAAAGCATGCCTCAAATAATAGAAGGAGTTTACTGGGATGTCTCTTTGGGCGCTTGTTTGTCAAATGTATCTACTTGTGTAATCTCTAACTAAACTGTATTTGTCGTAAAATCATCGTTTTCCAATATGATTAATTCTTGTGATTTGTTCGAAAATGAGTCTACTGTACTCATAACAGTTTGGATTAACTATTCAATCAGCTGAACGCTGGTTGGTTTGTGTAACATGAAACCTGTTGTGGTCTTCTTACAGAGCGAATCATTTGGATAGCTGTTATTCTGACAGATCGATAGTGGTGAACAGTTTTATCAACCTAACATTGGTGTATCCAGAATGTTTGCAAAACTTTTACATCCATATTGCACTTATACTTAACAGTCGAATGGTTTATAACCCGAATTTCATTGTGAGTATCGGTGGGCAGTTGGTGACATTAAAAATATGCTGTGAAATCAAGATATGCACTCCAGATGGATAGGACGGATATCGTTATGAACAGCACGACAATGTTCTTGTTGTGCCGACCTACTCGGGTTATTGACCTAACTTGACTTCTGTTGGTAAGCCATAACCATGTCAGGATTTAGTACTGCTGCCTCCAGTTGAGTAACTAGACACATAACTGTTACTTTCCTTACAAATCCTTCCTTGTTGAACTATCGTAGGACAGAACACGTCACACTATCAGGTAGGATTTAACCTAATTGACGATCCTAACCAACTGAACTATCAGTTGGTCCACTTTAGTCTGAAAGAATTCCGCGTAGCACTTCAGCCAAGGATGCTACTCGTTGATGACAGACGTGCATTCGAAGTCGGGTAGAGTGGTAGACTGCGTCCACCTACAGTGCTTTCATATGCCTGTATCTTCCATGTTGTCAATGCGTTCTTCGCTTTCTGAATATATAGTTGTGCATGGTATGCAATTTCCTATGTGTTGTAACAGTTACGCCCTTGTTTCGTCTACGGTTGGTTCGGAGTTTCCTAGTTCCAGTCATTGTTGTTGAGAACTGACGCATACATCATGTAAACAGTGTGATTGCATATCGAGCAATGTCTGACATCCAATGGCAAGCAGATGTGGTTAGTCGTAATGACCTACCTGGAAGCAGCAGGGATTGAAGGGCAATTCACTAATAAGCTCATCGGAAACGAGGACAGTTTCCCTCATCACAAGAGCGATCTATCTCAGTGCTTCGTAAATGGGGTTAGCTTTTAGTGTGGTGAGTGATCAAGTTGGAGGCAGTTATGGGGTATGGTCAAGGCTCGTTGCAGGTGAGTCACGGACACCACGTAAGGTCGCACGAATGATCATTGAGGAAATCGACCCAACGGGCAAGAAATTACAATCAAAAATCTACGACAAAGAATGTCAACCAAAAAGATGGAATAGGACAAATTCTGGTATGTTTCATTAAGAGCCGTATTGTGTTGTGAACTGGAATTCCTGCGGCGTGGAAACGTGTGAACTGGACATGATCGATGGTGCACTCGCTCTGTTACTACTCACTGTGAAATCGAATAGAGCCTTGAATTCCCGACTTACCAGTGTGGCTAATTTTGACGTAACGGCATCTCTGATGTGCAGCCATCGCTTTTAAAACTTATCATTGGTTGAACGCAAAATTGTTTCGCTTGGATCCATCTAGGTCATCGATTCGGGGTATGTTAAAAAATACTGCAATTGGGAACATGAGACGATCGGGCAAATGACCATTAACCGTAAATGAAAGTGGTCGAGCGTTCATATACGACAATGTCAGGTCAATGGCGCGGAAGTAAACACGGTTGCCTCATGAAGGCGTGGTCGGAATCCTAGTGTCGGCCGCCGCAAGGTTATGCACTATTGATGAGTTGCTCTAGTGAGAGCGAAATTTGAATCTAGTGCTTTTTTAAGGGGGCCGATTGGACAGTCTTTGGGAATGCGACAGCTGCGGTCAATTGTGGGTGATTTTCAACTTGAAATATACATATAATCCATTATTTTTCAATTACTGGACTAATCGAGTTAAGTTTGAAACCAAAGGTTTTATTTAAAGGAGTCAGACACTACCATAACCAGTATTCATCTATATGAAGGGAAAGCTTTGGTTGCAGCACACTGTCTTGTCGATTGCCGTTTCCAATGTGATTAGTGGAAGCACGTAATTTTGAACTTGAAAAGGGACAGCAACCGACTTTCTTCTATGCAAACGTTAGTCGTGTTGAATAGCATGTCGTTGCTCAACCATCTGGTTTCTATGGTGAATCACGTTCCGTGCCGCAAAACTCTTGTATAAAGCTCACATAAACGTGTGGATATGACTTCCGTGCTCCAGGAGCGCACCATTTCTGGGTAGCTTTTTCCGTTATTCTTAAGTGCACTTTTAACAGCAATCTAAGTATTTGTAACCTCTACGAACTACTCCGTGTTATATTACTTAACTGAATCCAGCTTTTTAAACAAAACAGATAGATATGGTTGGCATCTCTCAGCCGATTCATTATAGGAAAGAAAACTGGATGGTTCTCGCTCTCGACTTCCCCGAATCCACATGTTCGCTCGTTCCTGGATGTTCTCGATCAAAGTTGCTTCTGCCGAATGTCTGTGATTCTTCGATTTACCGATTGTCATGCGAGGTTTGCACATCTCTCACAGGTGAAGAACAAACTAATCAATGTGAATTTGCTTTGAGCAGGCTATTGTTTTCATTCTAATCTGTAAATGTTCACCTTTAGAAAAAATATACTGACCTGAATCTCATTTGTATATTGTTGCGGTATCTGTTTTCTGTATGTGGCTGTGCCTTCAAAACCACCGATCTCAGGTGAGAAATCATCTGTAATTCCGTCAAGGTGACTCAGCAGATACTCTACATTTTTGAGATTGGGTAATCTAAGATAATTACTCCATATTTTTACTGTATTATTCTTAATTATTTAGTAGGGAATTTCGGTGGATATAATTTGAATAACAATCACAATTAATTACACTTCATGCCAGTCAAAAAAAGCACCAGACTGGGGTTTCGCACGCTTTAGACGTCCTCAGTAGTGCATATCCTTGCCACAGACCGGACTAGAATTCTGACCATGCTTTTATGAGACAACCATGTTGACCACAGCGCAGTTGACTTTACAATCACCCAGAACGAACTACACGCAAACAGTCAGCCACACTTGCTTGCCTCTCATGTTTAGATCGCTGGATAATCTCTCGAGGTGACGTAATAATTGTCCTATCGACTCCAAAGTTGTACGTTAATAACAAGCTTTAATAAGATCGGAATTTGGGTATAGTTCTTCTCGAAAGGAGCCAACTGAGTGGATCACGAGAATACGAAAGGTCCGCACAATCGTGAGTAATGTTCATTCATTTTTTTATATAATTCGGTAGCTGGCATAAAGTAGTAACCATGTTTGGAGCTATCCTATCATCCTGATTAGACAATATTAAGGCTGAAGCTACTTACAGTAAATCCCTGTAGCTTGGGCTATTAGCGGCGTGCTCAAGGGAAACAAACGTCCGCTTGACTAGATAACAGCCACTACATGTACTGACCTATCGTTCCATTGCACTGTGAGAATGTTGTAGTTATTGAATCCTCCACCCAAAAATCTTTGAACTTGTAGCCTTTTGGAAATTTTGCTGCATCATTCAACATAACTACGTTTTGCTTCAAAAACCGTCAGAGGCGTTGTCATGCACCTCTATTTCTCTCGGTCAGCGTGTCGGTGGAATTATATTGAATCAGTTCAGTGAATAAGGGTCGCATATAGCCAGATAAATGGTGACCGACCAAGTAACCAATATTCACCAAACGTCCCGTAACCGACAGAGATCTGGAAACAAGCGGCCACGCGTTTATTCATTCAGTTTTTGTGAGCAAATCACTGTACGTAGGTGAAATTGCGAAAACGAAATTTGTTCTGATGTTCCTGTTCTCCTCCAGTTCAAAGATGGCAAGTAAATTACGCAACTTCCTACTCACCTTAAATAAATTGTTGAGGGAGAGAATGACCTTCGATTGTACGTTCCTGTCTCTGTGTTGGCCATAGGGAAATTGAGCTAGGTGTTTTCTTGATGTAAAGAAAAAAGTACAAATTTTCACTTGAGTGAAGCTGCTAATGCGTGATCATATTTGTAGCAAAACGTCGTTCGACAAAGCACGATCTCTATTGTCCAGCTCGCTTGTTCCCACTCTATGCGCGCGCTCGCGTTTATGAACCGGAATCCCGGCCTGTAACACAACGGCGGTTTACGCTCGCTGGTCATGTACACTTTGTGTTTGTGATTGAAGTCTTCTGTCGGGGGTATTTCACTTGCCATTCCTCGTTCGTTGGTCCGACTTCGTTGAGCGATGGCTTGTCCGGTTGCCCGTGTTGTCTGCAATCCACTCGGTATGGGCTTTTAGGTATACCTCACTATCGCGTTGATGTATTCCATCGAGTGTTAAAATACTCCCGCCACCGATTTAGTTTTCCACCACAGCGAACACTTAAGCATGCTGAAACAACCTTCTGTCATATAAGCGCGTTTAGTGACCTGTGAAGCTGAGCTAGGATTGTGGATAGAAATCGTATAATGCGAATTGTTTCTCACTATGTGTCGACTGAGTGAAATTCTATAGCTTTCAATCGATTCACTCGTGACCATGGAGTTAGGCTGTGTGTTCCAGTGTAAACAAACCCTAACTGTGAAACAGTTCTATTTACAAAATGAATTGCCTATTCCATAATAATTTCAGCGAGTGATCCTTTAAGCATTCATCCATGTGAAGTGGAATTAGTTAGATAAGTGGATGTCTTGGATTGTGGAGTATTTTGCGGATAAGAGTTAGTCTTGATAGGTGATTTTTGTGAGCCCAACGGTTCTTCTAGTGGCCCGTCTCTTTACCCCTTAAGTAAGTTTTAGATCAAGGACAACAGGCCTTTGTGTTCGCTCCGGGTGTGGTCGAATTGTGAGAGCAAACAGGTTAAGAAACCCTTCGGGGTGGAATGTTCCATGTAGTTTTCTTAATAGGTCTAAGATCGTTTACGTCTTTTTAGACGTGACTGCACAATTTGTGAACAAACTCAAACTGTCAACAGGGTCCCTATGTCGTGTTCGCATATATTGATACTAGTTGTTTAGTATCGCTAGGGTAATAGTGAACACAATTTTCATGGCGAATGTGGGCAGTTTTGTACTTGTCATTGAGTGGCAAATTACTTTCTATCACAAGTTGCACAGCAGCAGGTTTAAGTGCAGGACTGTTCTGTGAACGTTTTATTGATTTATTATCATAGTTTTAGTTCATCAATAACCATCAGCCACGAACAAAGCGTCTGAGTACAACGTATTAACGAAATGAAGTCAAGCTTGTCAGTCATCCAAAAGTTGTTAGAAATCGGTGTCTCCTGATTAACGTGTTTGCATGCAACTGGTTCACCATCCCTAGATCTGGCGGTGAGAAATAAATAAGCACAGTCTAATCAGCGGATTTCACAGTGGACGTAACTGGACAGCTCGAATACAATGTGTGGTGAATATGGTTGATCGTTTGCGAAAGACTAAATCTACTTGACCGAAGTGTCTATAAGCAACACAGGACAGCACATTTAGCGACGACGATAGAATGAAAGTCAAATTTATATGTACTGCAATGAAAAACACGAGGTTGGATCACGTGGTCTGTAGTGGGATTTCGGATAGATTTCTTAGTCATCATTACTCCGTACTGCTGGTCAACGTACAAAATCTACGCTCAGTGTAAAAATGTACCCCTTTCCACTCGAACATGACTGGTTTCCGGTTCATCGTTTTACTTGTAAGCAACCATTTGAGCACAACATCTGATTATGTTAAGCTGAACACTGAAGTCGCAATTCAGGTTTATTCTGACGAGAAAAACTAGGACACAGGATTGCGGAAGCGTTGACTTCGTGAACCACCGAGACGAATAGATACCCTGTCTTGTTATTATCGGATACTTTTATGACAAGAAAGAACGGTTCTCATCCACAATAGACTAAGTTTGTCTCTGCCCACTGGTCCGTTTCATTTTACACTCACCTGTCAATCAGCAATTACTTATGATAAGCAAAATGGTAACTTTATTAAACACCGTCTCAAACCGGAGATCACTTGCATATAATCACTTTTCTGTACATGCACCTAAAAGGAGGTTGAAGAATAATTGGGGGAGCTGCGAATGTACAAAATTTATGTGACAGCTAAGCGTTCTTAATAAAAATTCCAAAATAAAGAAACAACCCGAAATCGTTTAAATTGCAGTGAGTATATAATCAAGTTATTCAGACAGACCAGACAGAAAACTGAAAGTTCGCCAAACAACTGCCATGATGTTTCCTGCGTACCCACATGTATCGGCATGTTATCCTAGATCGTACTCACCTAATCAGAACCCGTATTGAGTGATTGTTTTCTGTCATTTCAAATTAAATGGTCTTCACATCCTGCTTATATCCTTTATCAGGATGGAACAGGTTTCTAGAGGACTAATCGCCTGAAGCTGGGCGTAATATGTGTAACAGATGTCCATGTAGTTTTCGATAACTCAACAAGTCATCTTTATCACAGCACCTATATCTGATTAAGGTGGTCAAATGAAGCATTTTGACAGAAAGTGGGTTGACACGGCTTAATTACAGAGCCATAAAACTGAAGCATGCTAAGTGGTGCTTATCATTTTGACAGCATCATTATAAAATGACACGTCAGTATCCACAGATAACATGGTAAACCTAAAAGCAACGTGACATGCCACAAATTCTCTGGGAAAAACTGCTAGTTTTCAATGTCTTTTGGTGATTTGTAAATCTGTTTCTATCGTGAGTGCAGCTTTTTATTACCTAAAATTTGATGAAAAATTATCGTCATAACACAATTCGTTAAGGACCTCGTATACTTACTTCGTCCGTTTACACTCGTCGATACTTGCTGGTTCCGTGTTCAGTGTTGCTTCTGGAGCGTCAGCAGGCTGGCGTTATCCATACTGTTTGTGGTCACGACGACATATTTAGGCAGTTCTCTGCTCCGGTTGGGTTAGGAGTAAGCAGGCTCTGCAACGTGATCAGTTGAGCTACTGACCGCACATCTCGGCGAACGGCCCTATTACTCACACGATCAGTTCACTTAATGTGAGCTAATTGGCTAAGACAACGATGGTCAGACACAGCATCGTCATCATTATAGACAGCTCACATTTATGAACCGTAATCCCCGCACGCAACACAACGGCGGTTTCCACTGACACGTCGTGTGCACTTATGCTTCGTCAAAGTGTGTGTGTGACTGAAGCCTTCTGTCGGGAGTATTTCACCTGATATTTCTCGTTTGATCACCATCACAGACAGCAACATATCAGTGGTGCACACTGATGCTAGACTTCCACACAACCACGAAGGGAAAAAACCTATATTGGAAGAGAAAAGAAAAAAAAGAAGGGGAGGGGAAGGGGACCGAACTACCAAAAACAACTACGTCTATATTCAGACATTCACCACGAAGATGTCAATAGCTTGCAAACAAACAACCGAGCTGTAAATGAAAGTGAGGCGTCATCAGCAAGACAGCTTGCTCACGCCCTTCACTGCCCCGCGTCACTAAATGCACGCACTTCACAGACAACTCGGTCAAACAACGACAACAATCACGCCACTGAGCTCGGTTAGCCGCCATCGTACCTAGCGTCTCAAGCCACCGAATCTGCGAGTCTTAAGTGTCCCAGCTCTTTGCGTACAGGTCACAGAGCAAAACAGAACGGACATACACATTACGGATCCTTCTTTTCAGCGTCAATCGGATGTCTTTTCCACACCACAGGTGACGCAGGCTAGCGAAGACAACACGTGCCTTTTGTATCCTCGCTGACATCTGATCAGCAATGTTACAAACTGACGAGATAGTGCTACCCCAGTATATTTAAGTGCCCTCAGTCTCAAATTAGTTGTCTACGATAAAAAGGAAGGAGTGGGAACGTCACGGACCTGAAGCAGCACTTTGTAGGTGCGAAGCGCATTCCGTACAAACCAGGTGGGCGACTCACCTTGTTCAGCATGGTCAAAAGTTCTAATTAAGACAGTGTCATCCGCTACTTTAGCTCGATCAACCGAACGCCATGGAGAAGCTCAACACCAAGCTCACTGGACTCCTCGAGCGCACCCTCCAGAATGTCGTCCATGACAAAATTGAACAGGAAGGGGGAAATTGGACATCCCTGACGGACACCACTAGAAGTGATGAACGCCTGAGACAGCTGTCCATAAACACTCACCCTGCTTGCGGAGTGAGCATACAGTGATCCCAATAGATTCACGTATTTCCATGGTACTTCCTTGCGAGGAAGACAGTTCCAGAGAACGTTACTAGCAACTGAATCGAAAGCAGCCTTTAGGTCCATAAAAACGACGACCGTCGACTGTCTATAAGTGTCCATGTTCCATGAACCGTCACAGAGTAAAAATGTGATCAACGTACCCCCGGGCGAATCAGAATCCTATTTGTTCTTCGCGTATCTGACCTTCTCTAAGCTTCGTGAGCCAACATAAAATAAGATCAGTGAGTAACTTGATGCAGTGGACATCAGACTGACGCCTCTGTGGTTGTCACATAGACCTTGGGCTCCTTTTTAAAAACCGGGGATCGCTATTGGTAGACACTAATCACGATCCTCAGATTCCCAAATCGTCCGGAGGGGCTTCGTCAGTTCTGACATGAAACACCATCCTTGAGAGAGAAGGAAAGAGAAAAGAGCCGTGTTACGCTTCAGTAACGTAAGCTCGAGCAACACTTCTGCTTCCGATGGAGGGCCATCTGGAATGCAGTAACTGACCATTCGGGTCCCGTCGTCCACATGATCTAGTTGAGGCCAACTGAACTGTTCTTCTAAATGTTCAGCCCACTTGTTAAGTTGACACGATTGACTGATGATAAGTGAAACATCTTTTCCAAATATGGTCTCATTTACACCAACTCGACTACCAGTACAATCACGAATCAGGGAAAGTCTGTTATTCCCAGGTAAAAATATTTCTTCGACTGTTCAATCGAATAGTTTTCATGGTCTTTGAACAAGCTTTTTGTGAGCTCACGTCTAAGTTCTCGACGGTCGTCATCATATTCAGAACCAGATGAGATCGATCGACGCTTGTTCATGAGGTTTATCGACGTGACGCAACTGAACAGCTTTTTCGGAACAAACCGCTTCACAGCATGCTTTCATACCTTCGGCGATTTGCTCCCAGTTTTTCACCTGACTCGAACTGGGCAATTTCTTCACCAATGTTTCCTGGTAAGCGTTCTCGTTGCTTGAATGTTAGTTAAATAGCACTTATGAGCGTATCATCTCTGGGCAAATGCTAAAACAACACGGGCATATACAACAACGTGATCGGAGTCCAGGTGGTTGCTCCAAATTACACGACAGTCCTTAACAGAGTGGCATCACCTGTAACTGACTGCTGTGTGATTCGCTTGTGTCCACAGCTAAGAAGCACACGGAGGTCTCCAAACAGCACAATGCTTCTTTCTTTGTTGAAATGCGGTGCTCGAAATATAGAGACCGTGGGATGTGGACTGCTGCAGCAGTCTTTCGCCATTGCCAGTGTGTTGCGCTCGGAAACTAAGCACACTCCGTTTCCGCTTCTCTGTAGAAAGACGACCAAACTGAGCATCGAAATCGCCCACTAGTATTATGATGTCTGAGTGTTTAGTCAGCTTCAGGATGTCAGCGAGGGCATCGTAGAATGCATGCTTGGTAGTATGTAAACATCCGTCCGTTGGAGCTTACGCCGATATAATGAATACACAACGTCTTTCTGATTTGCGTCGACAAACTATAACTGACGTATTGAGGTCGGCAGCGCATAAGTGATTGCTCACTGGGATCCAATCGATCAAACACTGCTCTACTCTGGAACACAATGCGATTCGCACTCCAGCCTGACAACGAGATTTGGCTTCGGTGTCACCGGAAACCCTGAGACAGAAGCGCTTGGATCAACATTTATCTAGAGGTGAGCTCAAATGGGTAACCGCGCTTGAATCGTAGACTCTCGTCTCCGACACACAACACACATCAAGCTCCAGAAAGTATTAGCCAGAGTAGCTTGCTGATCGACTTGCTGGAGAATGCGGACGTTGAAGGCGCCCATGTTTACCAGTTGTCTTGGCTCTAGAAAAAAGTTACCGCCTTAAGGCATATGAAAAGTAGAAAACTTCTGGCAGGGTTGTGGAGCAAACTTGGAGGAAAAAGGCGTAATGGGTAAATATTGTCAATGTCAGGATGAAGATAAGTTCTGATACTTCTCAATCGTTTATACTTCGAAAGAAGGTTGACGTGAGAGACCCTACTCCGAGTCCCACTGACTCAGAAGTCTGACCCGCGAGACAACAGAATACAAGGTTTTCTTTTATCGAGCTATGAGATCGTGAAGCGCTGCAGCTACCTCCATACATGAAAGTTTTTTGGACTCCCCAAAAAAGATGAGTCCGCTTTTCGACAGCTCTGGTTGAAACTTCTCCCGACCTATACTGCTACCTTGGCGAGGTGGTCGGGCTTGTGTACTGTTTTGATCCGGCGGGCTATGCTGACTAGGACTCCGGTCCTTCCAGGTGTAACCTTGTCAGACAGGTCAAAGGGGAGCAGTCGGACGAAAAGCAGTTACACTCATAGGATTGTATGTCGCAATACTGACCGCGTAGGAGTGCTTAGGTAGTGAGA